>CANXYI012096114.1:0-11409 GCA_948208565.1 Hura crepitans
AAGAGGAGATTCACCATTTTTATCAACTTCTTTAGCTTGTTTTAGCAAACCAATCTCAATAAAAAATCACTCTTATGTGTTAAGGATATAAAGGAAGAAAAATTATTGAAAATGAACTTGCTAGGAATTAATTAAAAATACCCAAAATTTCATTGTCAGAGGTAGTCTAACAAGCATGCTTTGGTGAGTTTTCATGCCTTCTTAATTTTCTTAGAAATTTTTAGGCTATAAATGAATGTTTGAGAAGCCTAACATCTAAGATTATATGTTTGAATGGTTTTTAAGGTGAAATGAGGAATAAAGTTGCTTGAAGATGGGTGAAGAAAGCTACCCTAAAAGGCTAGATTGAGGTGTTTTAGAAAGCTTGAAGTGGTTGTTCTTGAAAGGTAAGTGAACTTTTGTATTTTCTTTATGCCACTAGATCTCTAAGTGCTAAAAATATGCTTTAGGAATAGTTAACTTAGTGCTTAATTGATGGTACCTTTAAGCTTAGCTAGAATCCTTAGTGTAATGGTTAATTGATAATTGAAATAGGAACTTACTTGATGAAAATTTGCATACGGTGTGGGGAATGTTGCTAGCCGAGAGGTGCCTAGGGACTTAGTGTAAATATGTAAGGGTTAAACTTGGTGATTGCATTATTGGTAAGGTTTTTAGGTTGATTGGTGATAGCTAATTAATTGAATGGGTTCTTTTATATGTGGTTAATGAATGTTTAGTGAGTAACCAAGATCTAGCCTAAGGGAGTAGAAAGGGTATGGTATGGAAACTTAGTAAATGGCATGCTTTGGTTTTGGTTTTAAAGTAAGTGTGGATTGTGATATAGAAATGTTTGAGGAAGGCATGTGTGGGGGTGTGTTTTACTTATGGCCGAGGCATGTAACAAGAATATGTTAGCTTAAATGGCATAGAAATGGGAATGTATGTATATAAGTGTACTCATATGATGTTAATAACCAAGTATGTGTGATTAACATTAAATAAATGTATGTTTAAGGATATTCCTAAGCTATGGTCGAGAGCTACACCAATGAAAATGGCATGAAATTGTTGATAACTTATATGTAATGTTTATGTATCATAAAGCATCATAGTATGAGCATGTTTGGCCTAATTTGTTTGGCATGAAACTAGTCTATTGTACATGATTAAAATGGCATGCAATGAGACTAAGAGATATGGTTTTAGAGATTTAATAATACTTAAGAAATGGGCATGAACAATTTACCTAAGACTTTAGTATGTCACTAAAGTGGATTTGGAAATAGCTTGTAATGTGCCTAAAAGTGTGCCAAAAAGGGCTATGAATATGTGATTAAGTGTAATGGCATAAATGCCTATGTTTTAGCCCTATAAGTGGCCTAGTAAATGGATGGCTTAGGGCCTATGAATAATATGAGATTAATGATGAAAATTGTACTAAAAATGATAAGAAATGGACCTAAAATTGGCTATAAAAAATGTAGAAATGACCTATAACTATCTAGTTTTGACCTTTACTTGAACCAAAAATACCACTAAGTAGTAAATGGCAATTACATGAGAAATAATTATGGAATAAAATCAAGCATAATATGCCTTAAATAATGGCAATTTATAAGACTTAAAATAATCATGAAATTTACCCAGTACAACCTAATTATGGCTATACTAGTTTGGGCTAAAATTAAATTGTGCTATAAAATTTATATCTATCTTTTTTCAATTAAGAAAATTATAAAAGGGTAAACAATAAAGAAATAAACATAAATTAAGTTATGTGGCCCATTAGTTAGACACTCACTAGATTAGTTGATCGATCAACTTAAAGACTTTAGCAGCTATTACATTGTCCAATTTTCAGGCAGGGTTGGTATAGTGCCCTAAGTCCTCATTGGAGCCATTGTACTAGTCTATTAGATAGAAAATTGTCTATTTTTGCACACTTGATGCCTTTCACTTGATTATGTCGATGCAGTGGTATAGGTCTTGGAAGGCCACTGCACTAGTCTGTTAGACAGACTAGTCTACTAGGCAAACCCAATTATGACATCACTAATCTTTAAACAGGCTAGTCTAGTGGCTAAGGTCTTGAAGGGCCACTGTACTAGTCTGTTGGATAGACCATGTCATGTTATTTGCACCTTGGGTGCTATGACATGATCAAGTTGATGCAGCGGTTAGGGTCTAGAATGTGGATCACTACAGTATTTTTATTCCCTCTAAGTCTAGTGTGCGGTAGTGTCGTCTTTCTAGTCGGGCCAGTTAAATTAATTAAATAAACAATATAAGAATTGAATTTGATGTTGGAAAATAATAAAATGCAAATTTTGACATGATTATCTGATTGATACTTCAGTTTATATACTTAGGGGTATTTTTGTAATTTTTACACATATAGACTTTATTGACCTAATAGCTATATTTTTGTTAATATTATTATTAGAAATGTTCTGAATCAATAATTTACTTGTATTTAAATAAGAAAATAGATAACTAAATGGCATCTATGGGCATAAAGGCATTTTGGTAATTTAGGCATAAATATTTTAACTGAATCTAATAATCTGAATATATTAATGTTATTATTACATATGCATGAATGAACTATATAACATAATTTAAAGGCTTGAGTTCACCACTGAGTATATTATATACTTAACATACCTATTTCATTACACAGGTAACCAAAATCAAGGTACAGCCTCATGAAGCATGTAGAAAGTGTTCAAAGGATAGTTGATAGGAGGTTGTTATAGATATATGTTGTATAGCTTTTACACTTACTTTATTTAGGTGGAAATGGGTAGACTATGTATAGGTGGCTTGTATAAACACATATGTCATGAACAATGTTTTGTAATAATTATATTATCAAGTTGCTTTAATGGTGTGATTACCTTTGCTTAATGATATGGTATGTGAGCCTAAGGCTATAATTTATGATTATTTGATTATGGCCTGAGCACTATATTGATGACTGATAGATAGACGATGTTAGCTATATACTTGAGGGACGAAAAGGGTTTAAGAGATGTGAGATATTGATATTAAAGTGCTTTACAAGTGTTAAAATTTTAGTTAATCACCTGGAGAGTCGTTATGCTATCGAATTTAAGTAAAAATATGAGAAGTCTTTAAAATGGCTATTTGTTGTATGATTAGATTGCATAACCTTAAGTTGAGCCTAAAAAAAAGACAATGAATTTTGTATTTAAGCCGAATTAAATAATAAGAATTTGGTAAGAGTTAAACGAATGACCCTAAAGGATAATTTCAAGATGGGTGACCTAGCGAGAAGTACACCACTTATTGGGTTTCCTTCGAAAATCCAGTTAGAGGTGTCATCTTTAGTGGTACCAGAGCTTAGGTTCAATGTTCTTAGGAAGAGTACATAAGTGCAACTGTCTAAGTTTTTATTCCTCTAAACTATTATGTTGTATGACATTGATAGATTGTTACTTTTATAGCAAACTTATGGCTGATCAGGTACTCGAAGAAGGGATAGAAGAAATGGCTAGTTTTGCACCTATAATTATACAAGGGGCAAGCAGTGCATTATTACCTAAACCTAGTGATGCTGCATAATAGCCATAGCCATAATGCCTAGTCAATAGTAGGCAGAAGCATCTTTTACTATGTTACAGTAGATAGTGAACTTGCTCAGACATACTACTATAGCTACTCCACCTCTAGCTCCTCCTCCTCTAGCTCCAGTACCACCTCTAACACCAGCCCCTCCATAAAAAACACCTTTAGAAAGGTTGAGAAAGATAGGAGCTATTGATTTCCTAGGTAGGATAGAGGATGATACTGTTAGAGGTGACTATTGGCTAGACAAAACATTCAGAATCTTAGAGCAACTAAATTGTATAGAAGCAAAAAATTATTAGTGTGCCACTTATCTTCTTTAGGAAGAAGCCTACAATTGGTGGAACACTATTAAAAGGAGAAAAACACCTACAGATTTGACCTAAGAATTTTTCTTTAAGGATTTCAGGAAGAAATACATACTTAACTCCTATAGGTACAAAAGGAGATGGGAATTCCTTGACTTGAAATAGGGAAGAAGGATAGTGTCAGAGTATGAGAAAGACTTTACCAAACTGTTGAAGTATGGTGAAGAGTTCATTCCTAATGAGGAAGAGAAATGCAAGAGATTCTTAGTAAGGCTAAATATAAAGCTAAGAATGTAGATATCAAACCCTAGAGAGAAAGATTTTGTAGTGCTGGTGGTGACTGCATATGCTATGGAAAAAATAATGCAAGAAAAGAGGGATTTCTTCCAGAGGAAGAGAAATTCCCTATAGGAAAGTCAAGTGTAGTGTTAGGGGATGGTAAGAAAAGAAGAGAGGGTCAGTTATAGACATAATCTTAGCTTAAGCCCTAGTATTAATTAAGGTATCTAGGATAGAGATAGGCATAGTCCTCGAGATCTGGACAAGCTTCTATATGTAGACCTCAATTACCTCTTCGATCTGATAGTGCTCCTAGTATAAGGGGTAATAGAAATGGACCTTTGACTTGTAATACCTATCAGAAGAGACATTAGGGGCAGTGTAAACTAGCTAAAAGAGGAGAGTGTTTTCACTATGGTGCTAGAGGCCATTATAGAAGAGAGTGTCCTCAGAGATAGTTAGAGGGTGCTTACACTCAAGCATCTAATGTTACACCTCAAAATAGGGGTCAAAGGTAGAATAGGGGAGAGCAGCTTAGTGCTAGTTAGGGCATAAGATTTAAGGCTCGTGCTCCAGCTAAATAGTATGCTGTGAGAGCTAGAGAAGAGGCTACAGCACCAGACATCATAAGTAGTACCTTTTATTTATTTGATGTTTTAGTTTTGGCATTAATAGACCCTAGTTTTACACATTTTTATGTATGTACTGCACAAGCATAGAATAGAGGGCTAAAGCCTAAACATGTTGATATAGATATCAAAGTCAGTAATCCTATAAGATAGAGTGTGATTGTGAACAAAGTTTATAGAAAATGTCTTCTAGTGATTTAGGGATATCAATTTTCTACTGATTCGATTGATCTACCATTTGATAAGTTTGATGTGATACTAGGAATGGATTAGCTGACTGAGCATCAAGCCATAACTGATTGTAAAGATAAGAAATTAACCAATCAGACTGTAGAGGGCCAGTCGTGGATGGGGAGAGAAGTCTTTTAAATAAGGTGTGAAGCATATATGGCTTATGCCTTTGGCATGAATATTCCTAGTTTCAATCTTGAACATATCCCTATTATTTCTGAATTTCTTAATGTGTTTCCTAATAAGTTGCCAATTTTGCCACCTCAGAGAGAACTTAACTTTGAAATTGAGGTGTATCTTGGTACAACTCCAATATCTATTGCTCTTTACTGAATGACACCTGTTAAATAGGATTACAAGAAGTTGCTTTGACTGTGTATTGATTACAAGAAGTTAAATAGGATGACCATGAAAAATAAATACCCTTTACCAAGAATTGATGATCTTTTTGATCAATTGAGAGGTGCAGGTGCATTCTAAAAGATTGATTTGAGATTAGGGTATCATCAATTGAGAATTGGAGAGGCTGATATTCCTAAAACTACTTTTACAACTTGGTACAGGCATTATAAATTCTTAGTGATGCCATTTAGGCTCACTAATGGACTAGCAACTTTTTATGGACCTAATCAATAGGGTTTTTCAACCTTATCTAGACAAGTTTATGGTGGTGTTTATAGATGATATTCTAGTGTATTCTAAAAATAAGTAAGAACATGAATAGCATCTCAAAGTTGTGTTACAGACTCTGAGTGAGAAATAGTTATATACCAAGCTCAGAAAATATGAGTTTTACCTAAGTGAAGTTGCTTTTTTAGGGTTTATAATTTCAACAGAGGGGATCAGAGTTGACCCTAGTAAAGTAAAGGCATTGTTAGAATGGGAACCACCTAAGAATATGATAGAGATAAGAAGTTTTCTGGGATTAGCAAGGTATCATGGGAGATTTGTGAAATGGTTTTCCATTATTGCTACTCCTATAACCAGACTGATTAGGAAGAATTTGAAGTTTGAATAGGATGATAAATGGCAAGAAAGTTTTGAGAAATTGAAGAAGATGTTGATAGAAGCTCCTATCGTGATTCAACCTGAACAAGGTAAGGATTTCATAGTGTATAGTAATGCTTTATTGAATGGCTTGAGATGTGTGTTGATGTAGGATAGAAATGTAGTAGCTTATGCTTCAAGACAATTGAAGCCATATGAGAGGAATTATCCAACTCATGACTTGGAGCTCGCTACTATTGTTTTTGCTTTGAAAATATGAAGGAACTACTTGTATAGTGAAAAATGTTATATCTATCTAGATTATAAAAGTTTAAAACACCTCTTTACTCTAAAAGAACTAAATTTGAGATAAAAAAAAGTGGTTAGAATTAATAAAAGATTATAACTGTCTGATTGATTACCACTTAGGGAAAGCAAATGCGGTAGCAAATGCTTTGACTAGGAAATTCATGGTAACTTTAAAAGCCATGAATGGTAGATTACAATATACTTCAGAGAACACCATTTTGGCTAAGTTGCAAGTGAAACCTGATTTTTAATAGTAGATTAAAGAGACTCAGATGAAATATGAACAACTAGTTCAGATGGCAAGTAAAGTTAAAAGGGGAAGGCCACCGCGTTTGAATTAATAGAAGATGGGTGACTGTATTATTAGAATAGGTTATGTGTACCTAGTATAGATGACCTGAGGTTAGAGATATTGAAAGAGGTATATAAAGCTCCTTATTCTATGCATCCTAAGAGAATAAAGATGTTTTTAGAATTGAAGTCTCATTATTGGTAGCCTAGTATAAAAAGAGATGTAGCAGAATATGTTGTAATGTGTCTAACATGTTAACAGGTGAAAATTGAACACCAGGTTCCTTCTGGATTGCTATATCTTATAGCAATACCAGAATGGAAATTAGAGAAGGTAACCATGGATTTTTTGATGGGTTTACCTATGACTAGAGGTAAATGTGATGTTGTATAGGTGATTATTGACATATTGACAAAGACAACTCACTTTATTTCTATCATGATGGATTATTCTTTAGAGAAGTTGGCTAGACTATATATGGATAAAATAATAAGACTTTATGGTGTGCTAGTAACTATTATTCCTGATAAAGATCCTCACTTTACTTCTAGATTTTGGAAGAAGCTATAAGAGGCATTAGGCACTAGACTGGCCTATAGTACAGCTTTTCATCCTAGACTGATGGACAATCAGAGAGGGTGATACAGATACTTGAGGATATGCTATGAGGTTATGCCATTGAATAAAAAGGTAGTTAGGATAAGTACCTATCTTCAATAAAGTTTGCCTATAATAATAGTTATCAGTCCAACTTGGGAATGGCACCGTATGAAACTTTGTATGGCAAATGATATAGAACTCTTTTTGTGTTAGAGTGAATTTAGGGAGAGTAAAATTTTTGGTATTAATCTGATGAGAGATGAAGAAGAAAAAGTGAAAGTGGTCAGAGACAGATTGAAAGCAGTCAGAGATAGACTAAAAGCTACAGTTGATAGATAGAAATCATATGCTAATCTAAAATGGAGGGATATTGAGTATGCAGTTGGGGAAAAAGTATTTTTGAATGTTTCTTTGTGAAAGAACGTTTTGAGATTTGGGAAAAATGGGAAGTTGAGTCCCAGATTTATCGGACCATACGAGATTACATAAAGGGTAGGACCATTAGCTTATAGGCTAGCATTACCACTTGAGCTACAACAAATTCATGATGTATTCCATTTTTTAATGCTTAGGAGGTACAAATCAGATCCTACACATGTGATTTTGATGTTAGATCTAGAAGTACAACCCGACTTGAGCTATGAAGAGGAGCCTATGTAGATTTTTGCTCATGAAGTGAAACAATTGAGAAATAAATCCATACCAATAGTCAAAGTGCTATGGAGACATCATAATACTCAAGAGGCTACTTGGGAGCTAGATGACCAGATAAAGGCACACAATTCATAACTTTTTGCTTCAAGTAATTTCGAGGATAAAATTTTCTTAAGAGGGGAAGAACTGTAATGCCCATGCATCGAGGCTCCATTAATAGTGCCCACTGTGTTAGGTCACTTGCATGAGAATTGAGGCAATAACATTGGTTATGAAACTTTAAGGAGCTTAAAAATAATGGAAAAGGAAAATTTTAAAAATTTAGTAAAACTAATAATTCATTTTAGTTTGTAAAATATTAATCTGTGTAATCAAAATTAGTTAGGTTAGGAATGGCCCAAGATGTACCTGGATGGACCCAAAAATTATCATACCCTAAGGCTCAAAAATTCCACTATGTCTATTAGTGAAAGAATTTTTGAATTTGTCATTTGCAAATTCTCATGATTTTTAAGGTTGGCATGCAAATTAAGGCAGTATGAAAACTATTTTATTGATGGAATTTTGTTGCAAAAATTTATGAGCATGTAATATGGTTAAAATAGGAATTTTAAAATAAGTAGCATAGTTTTTTTGATGTCTCTATGATTTTTAAAAATTTTTAGAAGTTTTTGTCAAAACTAAGTCATTTCAGGATGGTTCGAAAAGTTATGAGACCTACTTAAACTATGCTAGTTGGCCTAAGGCTATGACACTTGTCCATGAGTGGTGAGAAGTGGAAAATCCACTTATAAAGAAGAAAAATTTTCTCCTCTCTTGGTTGCTGGAACTGATGCCACATAGAAGGAGAATCACCATTTTAATCAACTTCTTCAGCTTGTTTTAGCAAACCAATCTCATTAAAAATCACTCTTATGTGTTAGGGATATGAGGGAATAAGAATTACTGAAAAATGACTTGCCATGAATTAATTAAAAATCCCAAAGTTTCATGGTCATAAGCAGTCCAGTAAGCATGCTTAGGTTAGTTTTCATGCCTTCTTCTTGATCTTTTTAGTAATTTTTAGGATGTAAATGGATGTTTGAGGAGCCTAAAATCCAAGAGTATATGTTTGAATGGTTTTTAAGGTGAATTGAAGAGTATAGTTGCTTGAATATGGGTAGAGAAGGCTACTGTGGAAGGCTGGGTTGAGGTGTTTTAGAAAGCTTAAAGTGGTTATTCTTGAAATGTAAGTGAACTTTGGTATTTTCTTTATGCCACTTGATCTCTAAGGGCTGGAAATGTGCTTTAGGAATGCTTAACTTAGTGTATAATTGGTGGTACCTTAAACCCTAGCTAAAATCATTTCTGTAATGGTCAGTTGATAATTGAAATGAAAACTTGCTGAATGAAAATTTGCTTGTGGTGTAGGTAATGTTGGTTGGCTAAGAGGTGCCTAGGGACTTAGTGTAAATATGTAAGGGTTAAACTTGGTGATTGCATAATTGTGATAGCTAATTAATTGAATGGGATGTTTTGTATGTGGTTGATGAATGTTTAGTGAGTAGTCGAGAGCTAGCCTAAGGGAGTACTAAGGATATGGTATGGAAACTTGGTAACTAGCATGCTTTTCATTTGGTTTTAAAGTAAGTGTGGATTGTGATATAGAAATGTTTAAGGAAGGCATGTGTGTAGGTGTGTTTTGCTTCTAGTTGAGGCATGTAATAAGAATATGTTTGCTTAAATGGCATAAGAATGAGAATGTATGTATATAAGTGTACTCATATGATGTTAATAACCAAGTATGTGTGATTAACATTAAATAAATGTATGTTTAAGGACATTTCTAAGCTATGGCCAAGAGCTACACCAATGAAAATGGCAAGAAATTGTTGATAACCTATGTGTAATGTTTATGTATGATAAGGCATAATAGTATGATCATGTTTAGGCTAATTTGTTTGCCATGAAACTAGTCTAATGTACATGATTGAAATGGCATGAAATAAGACTAAGAGATATGCTTTTAGAGATTTAATAATACTTAAGAAATGGGCTTGAACAATTTACCTAAAATGAGACTTTAGCATGTCACTAAAATGGATTTGGGAATGGCTTGTAATGTGCCAAAAAGGGCTATGAATATGTGATTAAGTGTAATGGCATGAATGGCTATGTTTTGGCCTAGTAAATGGATGGCTTAGGGCCTATGAATAATACGAGATTAATGGTGAAAATTGCACTAAAAATGATAAGAAATAGACCTAGAATTGGCTATCAAAAAATGTAGAAATAACTTGTAAATGTCCAGTCTTGACCATTACTTGAACCAAAAATACCACTAAATAGTAAATGGCAATTACATGATTAATAATTATGGAATAAAATCAAGCATAATATACCTTAAATAATGGCAATTTACAGGACTTAAAATAATCATGGAATTTACCTGGTATAGCTTAATCATGGCTATACCAGACTGAGCTAAAATTAAATTGTGCTATAAAATTTATATCTATCTATTTTTCACTTAAGAATATTATAAAAGGTTACTTAATGGAGAAATAAGCACAAATTGAGTTACATGGCCCATTAGTTAGGCGCTTACTCAATGGGTTGATCGGTCAACTTAGGGACTTTGATAGTTGCTACATTATCTGATTTTCAGGCAGGGCTGATACAGTAGCCTAGGTCTATATTGGGGCCACTGTACTAGTCTTTTAGATAAACAGTTGTCTATTTTTACGTACTTAATTCCATTCACTTGATTATGTCGGTGCAGTGGCATAGGTCCCGAAGGGTCACTACACTAGTCTATTAGATAGACCAGTCTACTAGGTAGACCTAATTATGATATCACTGATCTTCAAACAAGGCTAGTACAGTGGCTAAGGTCCCGAAGGGCCACTGTACTAGTCTATTGGACATACCATATTATGTTATTTACACCTTACGTGCTATTGCTTGATCAGGCTAGTGCAGCGGTCGGGGTCCAAAGTGTGGATCATTGCACTAGTTTTATTCCCTCTAGGTTTAGTGTATGGCAGTGTCATCTTTCTAGTCAAGTAAATTAAATTAATTGAACAAATAGTTTATAAATTGAATCTGACGTTAGAAAATAATAAAATGCATAATTTGACATGATTATCTGACTAACACATTATTATATATGCTCAAGGGTATTTTGGTAATTTTCATACCTATGGACTTTATTGACTTGATAACTACTTTTTTGTTAATTTTATTATTAGGAATATTCTTAACCAATAATTTACTTGTATTTAAATAAGTAAATAGATAACTAAATGGCATATATGGGTATAAGGGCATTTTGGTAATTTAGACATAAATGTTTTAACTGAATCTAATAATATGAATATATTAACATTATTATTACATATGCATGAATGAACCATATGACATGATTTAAATGCTTGAGTTCACCACTAAGTATATTATATACTCAGCGTACTTGTTTAGGTGAATAGGTAACTAGAATTAAGGTATAGCCTCGTGAAGCATGCAGATAGAATTTAGAGGATAGTTGATAGAAGGTTGTTATATATATATA
>CANXYI012096143.1:0-15000 GCA_948208565.1 Hura crepitans
GCATGCTTGATTGATAAGGGATAAATAAATATTACATTATACATGGACAACACATTATTGGGCTATAATTAAGATATGAAATTCTAAACCTTTCTAGTGCAGAAGATCAGAGGTTTTAATGTAGAGGCCAGGTGGTGACTCCATTAACCACTCTCATCCTCGGTAAAAATATCATAATCTCTATAGTGGTGACTCCACTGGGGACTGAGAAATTTTAATCTAAATGTGCTCAAATAATATGTCATCCAAATATTCTAATTTTATCGATCTTATGTATTACACTTTTTATAAACTGTGTCCCTTTTACCCTAGATGGTGTTGCAAACCATAACTCCATTTTTCATTTAAGAATAGAGAAGTGCTAGCATATCCATCACTCACAAGCTTTATACCTTTGGGTATATGAAAAGGTGAACTAATTGGTCGCTATTATCCTTGATTGGAAAGACTTGTTATGAGGGAACTTTGCTTGTAGGAGTCGATAGGCCTTTCGACCAAACCATGAGCCCATATAGTCAAGCTTAGCAACTTCCCCTAGGTTTTATGATTGCTATATGGACCTAATTACATTTAGCCTTATTTGAAGTGGGGGTAAACCTATTGTGCCTTTCTGTCTGGGATAGGCCTACCTTAATTTCACATCAAATAAGATATAAATGTCTTAAGGTCACTGTTATTGCTTGCACTTTAAATAAGAGAGGTTATTGGGCCTAATCAAGCCTAAGTTTGAACCTATATATCCCTTAATGATGCTTAGGTAAGCCCACTTAGGGAGAATGACTATGACCATGAGTGTGAGAGTAATAAGGTTGGAAGGACTATCGCATGTGTTTGTCTTTTGCTACATCACAAACATTCATTTGAATTTCAAGCATCATTTGCATCTCACATCTTATACTGTGCATGCATTATGTCTAACCCTCTTTTCTTGTCCAACCACCATTGATCATTCAATTACTACTTAGTGGAAGAGAGTAGGCAAATGCCCTAATAGAATTAGCACGAAAGCACTTATATAGCTTAAGCGACAAACCATGTCTTCTGGCGAGTACAACACTAAGGCTATGTTCATAGAGGCAATGGCTAAGATGGAAAGAAGAATGATGGCACTAGTTACCAATGCTCTATCCCATGTTTAGAATCCATAAGAGATAGGGTAGACTTCTGATACCAATAAGGGGAAGGAGATAGCAAGAGAGTCTAAGGATGACCAGTCATCTGATGATGAGATACCATAGGTGGTAAAGGCATCCCCTCCTAAGGCACTAAAAATGATCAGTTGAAAAAGTTAAATGAAAAGATGGAGACCATGTCCCAAATGGTAACTAGGGGCTGAGATATTGACTTGGATGACATCAGCCTAAGGCCTAATCACTTTATGCCTCATAAGTTCAAGATGCTTGATCTGAGCAAGTTTGATGGGACTTTTGATCCTCGTACTCATTTGAAATAGTATGCAATAGCCATAAGAGCCATCCATCTAATAGAAGAGTAGATTGTGAGCCTATTTAGCATGTCCCTCATAAGCCAGGCTCTTGACTAGTATCACTATCAAGAGAGAAGGGTCAAGGAGGACTGGAATGAGTTGACAAGGGCATTCAATAAAGATCCTAAAGATGAGAAATAAGCCTAAAGATATCAATCAGATCAAGATGTTCATTAGAAATGCCAATAGTTATATAAACAATAGGCTTATCACTAAAGGCATTACCACCTAGGAGTAGTTGAAAGATATTGCTACTGACCTTAAAGCTGAGTATCAAAATAGGGGTTATAAGAGATCAAACAATAATCCTACTTTTACAGGTGGAAATGTTAGCAATTCCACTAAAACTGTTGAGGTGCATGTAGTTCAAGGCCGTAGGTACTCAAATCTCGGTAAATCCTTATCATGGTGTTTGAAGAAGCTCACTAAGGAAAGAAAGCTATAGCCACCTCCACACCAGCCATTCAATGGCCTATTACCCCCCAATCATAGGCACGACCAGTATTGTGATTATCACCAGAGAACTGGACACCTTACAGACAATTGCAAACTCTTCAGAAGGGCCATATAAGATCTTATTGATTTGAAATAGATCCTTGAGCCAGAAACTTCATCAAACCCATTACCAAAACTTCACTCCACATGTTTGCTAAAATTTGAATTACTTGAAAAGTATGTGTTGAGGGAAATCTATGGGTCCGACCTAGCAATAAGAGCAGGAGTAAGGGTGAGTAAATCAATCTTAATGACTAGTTTTTGGGATAGTGAGAGTCATATGAGGCTAGGAAGAACAAGAATTTTTGGGATAAATCCTCTGATGAGGATTTCAAAAAGGGTAAGAGAGCCAATACGGGTTGAGCTAGAAATAATGGAAAGAGTAAAAAAGAATGGTTGGATCTTACTACAAAAAGAACTTGAATTTAGAGAAGATAAGTATGAGGAGGTGTTAAATTAGCTCAAGAAAACTTAAGCTAACATCATCATCTGGGATTTGTTGATGTCATCCAAAGACCATAGGCAAAAGGTGGTTGAAGCCTTAGGTCAAGTTGTTGTTTCCACAATTACCACACTAGATGAGCTTGTAGAAGTAATGAAAATGGGTAATATGGGCCTTATTACATTTTCAGACATGGATTTACATTTAAAAGGAAGGGAGCACAATAGACCCCTCTTTATCAAAGCTAAAATAAATGGGTTATGCAATGGTGGATGATGGCTCCTCCCTTTGTGTTTGCCCTACCAAGATCTTAGCTGGTTTGGGAATTAAGAAAGAGGATTTATTGCCCTCTAGCATTGCTATAAAAACTTATGACGACATTAAAAGGCAAGCCGAAGGGTCTTTTACAATCAAGGTATAGGTGGGATCAGTCATTGATGAAGTTGAGTTCACAGTTATTAATATACCTGCCACCTTATTTGTCATATTAGGAAAGCCTTGGTTCTATAAGCTAGGAGGAGTTCCCTCAACTTTGCATCAAATGATTAAGTTCCCACATAAAGGCAACATCATTACCATAAAGGCCAAAGTCAATCATCCTATCTCCACTCTAGCTATCACTAATTAGCCTTTCAATAGGTTCCATGTTGTGGGAATTTATGAGGATTTACATGGACTTGGTTGTGTTTAAAATGATGAAGCAAATGGATTTCTTTTCGGGAGCTAGTTTAGGGAAAAATTTGCAAGGTATCACTAAACATATACGTATGCATACACAAAAGGATACAAAGGGGCTGGGCTACGATCCAAGCAAAAAAGGCAACCTAAGATAAGGCAGTTCATTAGAGGATTATTTTGTTAAGTAGAAGGGTATCAAGTATGATGAGACCCTAGAAGCTACCATAATAAAGGGGCGCTACAGGCCTAGATTTGAAATTTTTGTTGATGTTGTGGATTGGCAATCGGGACATCTTACTCAAGTTTAGTGGATAGAGAAAGTGTTCCTAAAGCTACCAGCTACTAAAGAAGTCTATCCTACCCTTTTAGAGGACATGCCTAAGCTAAAAAATTCTGATTTATTTATAGATGAATTGTATCTTTGTGACCTCTTCAAGGCAAATGATTTACTTTCTAATAAGATGAATGATGAATTTGCTTATTTGTCTGATCTTTCTCCTGATGGTAATGTGCATACAAATGATCATTACATGAGTATTTTTAACATTAATTACATTAAAACTAACCTCTTTAATCTTGGAACCAATGGACAACCGAAGAATGCATTAATTGCCCATGATATTACTATCGAAGAAAGGGAAAATTTTGAGAGATTATTAAAGAAATGTGAAAAGAATTTTGCTTGGAATTACGATGACATGTTAGAGATCAATAGAGAAATTGCGAAACATGCCGTACCAATGCACAATCATTCTCTCCTAATATGACAAAAGCTCGAAAGAATGAGACTTGAATAGGCAAAGAAAGTAAAAGAGGAGGTAGTCAAGTTGCTTAAGGCAAAGTTCATCAAGGAAATAGTCTTCCCCACTTGGCTCACCAATATAATACCAGTACCCAAGAAAGACAAAAGGGTCAGAATGTGCATGGATTATGAAGATCTAAACAAGGTGTGTCCAAAGGACAATTTTCCCCTTCCCTATATAGATGTGTTGGTGGATAGTGCAGCAATGGTTGCTATGTACTCATTTATTGATAGGTTCTCTAGATACAATCAGACCTTGATGAAAGTAATAGACAAGTGTAATACTGCATTTATAATAGAATGGGGTACGTACTATTACAAGGTGATGCCTTTCGAGTTAAAGAATGCAGGGGCTACTTATCAGTGAATGGCCACTAAGCTGTTCTATGATATGATGCACAAAGAAGTCGAAGTATATATAGATGACATGATGGTGAAGTCTATAGAAAGGGAAGGACATTTTGAAGTATTAGAAAAGTTCTTCTAGAAGCTAGACTAGTTCAACATAAGGCTTAACCCTAAGAAGTACATCTTTAGAGTCACATCAGGAAAGTTGCTAGGATTCATAATAAGCAAAAGGGGGATTGAAGTTAACTCAAACAAGGTGAAAGCTACCTTGGATATGCCTACACCATAACCAGAAAAAGAAGTCAAAGGATTTCTAGGCAAAATTAAGTATATTAGCAGGTTCATATCTAAGCTCACCATAATTTGTGAACCTATATTCAACTTGTTATGCAAAAGGACAACCAAAGGAGTGGAATAATGATTACAAGAAAGCCTTCTAATTCATCAAGTAGTATCTGATTAACCCTCAAGTTCTAAGACCTTTGAAACTTGGTAAGCCCTTAGTTTTGCACCTAGCAATGGAAGGGTCCTCAATAGGAGCACTGATCACCCAAGCAAATAAAGCTAGAATAGAAAATGTAGTTTATTACCTAAGTAAGAAACTGATCCCATATAAGTAAAAATACACGAAAGTAGAGAAAATATGTCTGGGAGTAATCTGGGCATCAAAGAAGCTGTGTCACTACTTCCATTCTTACAAAGTAGAGATAGTGGTGAAACATGACCCACTCAAGTATCTACAATCTGCACCATGCTTGGGAGGAAAGATGGGACATTGGATATTACTTCTTCAAGAGTTTGATATCTTTTATACTACTAAGAAAACCATTAAAGGCTGAGCTGTAGCTAAATTTTTAGCCTAGCACCCAATCGAAGAGAAATAAGAGGAATATAAATTTCCAGATGAACAATTGGAGGTAATATCCGAGGTAGGATGGAAATGTTTTTTGATAGGGCCATTAACCAAAAAGGAGTAGATGCCAGAGCACTGGTCAATAGGCCAGAAGGTGACTAGATGTTCTTGGCAAAAAGGCTATAATTTTTAGCCACCACCAACATGATAGAATATGAGACATGCATCTATAGTCTCAAAACTCTATTCAGCTGGGGGCAAAACTGGTTGATGCCTACGGAGACTCAATGTTAGTCATCTAATAGGTAAAAGGTGATTGGGAAGTCAAGAATGAGAACTTGAGGAGTATGTCAGAATACTCACAGACTTTGTTGAAGAATTTGATTGATACACCTTTCACCACATCCTTAGAGAACACAACTAGGTTATAGATGCTTTAGCCACCTTGATGTTAGTGTTAAACCTTACCAAAACGGATCTATCGAATTCTTCAACAAAGTCAAATAGTGGAATAGTGAGCTCTGTCACTGAGAAACCTCATTAAGAATTACCATGGTACTATGATATCCAAACCTATCTAGAAACAGGACAATACCCAGAGAACACAACTAAAAAGGACAAAAAGGCACTCCAAAAGTTATCCACTCAGTTTATCTCATTCCAAGGCATGTTGTATAGAAGATAAATGGATGGGATACAACTTAGGTGTATAGACAAAATGGAGTCTCAAAGAGTACTCGAGCATGAATATGAAGGGGTATGCGGTCCTCACATGAATGGGAGGAATTTAGCAAAGAAAATCATGAGATTAAGATATTACTAGTCAACCATGGAATTAGATTATTGTGACTTCGTGAAAAGGTGCCATAAGTGCTAGGTATATGAGAACTTGAGCCATTTGCCACTTAATGATCTGACTAGTTTGTCATCTCCATGGCCATTCTCAACATAGGGAATCAATATAATTAGGGAAATAAGGTCATCAGCTACTAGAGGGTATAAGTTCATAGTGGTAGTAGTGGATTACTTCACGAAGTGGGTGGAAGCATAATCTTTTAATAAATTGGGGGTAAGACAAATGGGAAAATTTATTGAAAGAAATATCATCTGCAGGTATGGGCTGCCACAACAGATCATCTTAGACAATGGGATGCAATTTTAAGGAGAAACCAAACAACTTCCATAGAAGTATAGAATTCAACATCATAAGTCTTCTCTATATCGACCTCAAGCTAATGGAATGATAGAGGCTACTAATTAAAATGTCAAGAAATTTTTGTAAAAGATGACCGTCACCTATAAAGATTAGGCAGACATGTTGCCTTTTACACTGTGGGGATATAAAACAATTATTAGAATGTCTACCCAGGCTACTCTTTATTCAATGGTGTATGGCATAGAGGTAGTGCTACCAATTAAGGTTGAAATACCTTTGTTGAGGGTAATATTAGAAGTAAACATACCTAAAGTAGAATGGGTTAGAAGTAGATATAAGCAGTTAACATTAATTGATGAAAAATGACTTAATGCTCTCAACCACATACAATTGTACTAGAAAAGAATTGTGAGAGCTTACAATAAGAAAGTCAAGCCTAGAATCATATGAGTAGGTGATTTGGTGCTCAAGCAGATCAAACTGCTATCATCAAATCCTAAGGGAAATTCAAACCTAATTGGGAAGGTCCTTATATGGTTAAGAAGGTGCTCAACTATGGGGGCATTAAGATATAAGATTTGGAGGGCAATGAATTCTCAGAACCAATCAATATAGATAGGCTAAAGAAGTATTTCTATTAAAAAAAAGTCAGCTAAGCTAAACACCCGAATAGGGCAATTTAAGAAAAAGTTAGGACACTTTGATTAGGTGAAAACCCAACAAAGCACTTCATGCAAAAGTTAGGGGATTAGAGAGAAAATTTCCAATCAAGAAAACCTTTTAAAAGGTTGATTGGTAAGGACAGTACCATTAATAGAAGTTAATGCACTCACCAAGATTAATAGGCTTAGTCTTAAATGAAGTTGATGATAAAAAATGCTTTAGTTTTGATCGTTGTTATGCAAATTCCCATTTAGGAAGGGGTCATGCAAGTAACTGAATTCTACATATACTATTTCTTTTTAGAATTAGGAACATTGTTCTCATTCTCCCTTGTCAGTACTAATGATTTATTATCTTTAGCTTTACTTAAAATCCACTTGTTGTAAGATTCATCTATATTAATGACATCGATTATATAATCAGGCATGTCCCTCAGAATGGTGCATTCTAGCCACAAGTCAAGGAAAGAGTGTAGGAAGTGACGAGTCAATGGGCCACTATGGAATCCTAGAGGCTCAGTAGGTATCCTTTACACCAGACCAAGCTATTGCAAGATGCACGAGGGGATGTAAAAGGTAGCATGTCTTAACCCAATCAAGGGAACACAACTAATATGGCAAGATAAGGTAAAATGGCTGATCTTCCACCAAGGAAATCTCCATTGCATTGTAATAGCCATGATAAGCCATAAGAGCCACTGGTTAAAGGAATCACACTATATTATAAGCTTTCTCTCACAATAATGGCATGAGCCATACTTCACCCAAAGTCTTTCAGGTGGAGGAATGAGCAATTTTAGCTTCTCTTGCAACCAAATCTAAAAAAAATAAAAAAGAAAAAGAGCCATTAGGTTGGAAAATCCATAAAGGACCACCTAAGCAAAAATTAGGCACATCCGCTAGTGGGAAAACTGTCACAGGCGTTTTAGGAAAAAATTAGGGTCACAACAAAGTAAGACTCCATAACACATACCTAGAAGAGAAGCAGACTCCCAATTACAAAATTGATGGCTCATTTCATTAACATATCCAAACCACAAATGGTTTTAGCTAGAAAAATGCCAAAAGGATTATAGCCAGAGCATGTTGCAATCAAAAGGTAAAGGATTTTAAAGTCGCAACACTTATCGTAGGAAGTAACAGAGAAGCAACTTCCAAAAAGGCATAATAGGATAATTCAATAGGGGTTTGATGGGCATGGTCTATGATTGCTCACAAAGAAATGGGGCCAACCCTTAACACTATTTTGCAAGCTATAACTAGAGAAAATCCCAAAGCAAGCATAATATTCATAGGGTAGTAGTCCTCAAAAGAAGGCAAGGCTAAAGGAGTAGTAGGAGTAATTTTGTACTCTAAAATGGTGGCAAACTCTTCCAAGGTCGGACATATTTCTTGTTGACAAAAGACAAAAACATGGAAGATAGGGTCCTAGTGCCACGCTGCAGCATATAAGAAATTGGGGTCAATTTGAGCCTTCCTTAGAAACCTAAGGGCAGAAAAAAGGGCAAGAATAGGGGAAGCCTAAGAGGCCTTTAATTCTAAAATCTTAGACAACTCTAGGCGGAGAGAAGACATAGTGATAGTATGGGGTGAGAAGATTAAGATAGGGGGTATTTATAAGTAAAAAATCCCATTCCTTTTCTTATAAGGAATATAAATCCAAAACATACGAGGAAGTCCGCGCAGACCTAGAAACGGCACAATAGTCCTTGTAGACCAAGAGGTACATGTCCGTGCCATTGCCATGACAAGTCTATGACCGCATTTGGGTAGTGTCCATTTGAACCAAGTTGACCAAGTCTGCTCAGACCAAAAGATTTTTTTTAAAGTTTGTACGGACTAAAATACCCCAAGCTCATACAAGCGCGACGGAAATCAAAACATCCAAGGTCAATAAAATTCAAAGATAAATGTGCTTGAAAGAAAAATTAAATTATGCATACAGAGTTCGAAAGTAAGGAAACAGGAAGTGACAATTCCTATCCCCAACTAAGGGAGAGGGGATGCCTCACATTTTACTCCCCAATGTAACAACTAGAAAATAAAAAAAAGGAAGGAGGGCACGTCTCCTAGCCTACTCCTCAAAGTTGTCCTGTTCCTTTATGTCCTCATCCTCAGAAGAGATTACTAGCTTCTCGACCATGTTATAAGCTTTAATCTTCCTTTGAGCTTTGCATAAGGCTGCCACCTACCTCGATAACTCATTCTGCAAGAAGAGTGAAGGATTAATATAGCACATTATATATAACATACATGACATGCACAACATACATACACATGTAACATACATGGAATGCACAACATACATACACATGTAACATACATGACATGCATAGCATACATACACATGTAACATACATGACATGCATAACATATATACATGTAAACACATATAACACACATGGCATGTATGACATGCACCAAATTGACCATGATAGGAAAGCTACTTATAGCCAGCACCTGGGTCTCATCTATCATAGCCCTCCTCAAGGCCTTTACAAACTAAGCGGTCCTCTCCATAGGAGCCTTCTTCACCTGATCAAAAGGAAGAAACATAAGGCATATGAAATAAGAAGATTCAAGTGATGCAAGTAGCAAACACAATGACCTTACCAACATGGTGTTCTCGGGCTCAAAGGCTACTGGCTAGTTCTCTTCTATGCAAAGCTTAGCAGAAGATAGCTCCCCGTCAATGCCATAGAGCATGTAGCTTAACTCTAGGACATCTACTAAGGTCTCTATCACCTCACCAGGTAAAGGCGTTAGACAAGTGGATGGACCTGAAGCTCTACCATGAGTAGGAGGAGGTGAGAACTGAGAATCGAGAGAACTTAGAGCAGTCCTAGGTTGCTTCCTTGAGAAGGATGGGCTAGCCCTAGGGACAGTAGCAGTTGCGATACCACACATAAACATCAAAAAATGTCACAAAAGGAGCTAAGGATCAAGAAACTCACCTGAGGTAGAAGAGGTCTGAAAGTATAGGGCACCTATAAAAGCAGATGAGTCAAGGCCCAAAAAGCATAGCCCTTATCTCTATCCTCTACTAGTGTAGCCCCGGGACTCCCACAGTCATCCCTTGCATAAACTCTAGGTTGTCAATGTACCTCCCAAATAGCATTGAGTCATAAGGGTTAAAGGGAATGAGGTGGATGTCAAAACCTAAGTGCTAGTTAACCACCCTTTCTCTTAGAAACTAGTAGTACATCTGTAGAGTGGTCAGCAGCAGATGGTAGAAGGACAATCCCTTGATGAAATATAGAGGAGGAGGTAACTCATCGATGGGAAAAACCCTCCAAGCTAAGTCAATCTGCATAAGTGAACATTAATTATGTGTGAATAAATAGCTAAAAAATTCATTTTGACTTGATATATAGGAAATACTCACATCAGTCCATGCATGAGATCTAAGGTACTACCGATGCTGCATCAAAGAGGCTACGTTCCATAAGCTAGAGGTAAGTCACACCCATCTATCCATCACTGATAGTGGCAGGGCACATCCAACTCACAAGGGTAAGCTAACAAGTAGAGCTCATAAGCCTACAACTGAAAACAATAAGAAACAAGGTCATCGATAAAATTCTAAAGAAAAGTGCAAAAATAAAAAGGGAGTGGCTTACCAAGATGCCTAACACAAAGCCTTGAATGAAGTAATGGCTCTTCCTAGTTCACACGGCCATGTCAAGGTTCTAAAACATCTATCCCAGAGAAGAATAACACTTGTTCTAGCTGCCTATCTTGTCAACCTCTTTTAAGACCAAAAGGAAGCTCCAGCTCATAGTACTATTGGCATTAGCGAATAAAGTAGTTTCCATCAAATGCAGCACAAAATAGCGGGTGTACTGGTCCACCTCTAGGTCATTCGAGGGCAATTCCTCTCCTCATCTCTCTTATAGATTCATATAGTGGATACTTCTAGCCCTATCTTAAGGGATGAACCCTAGTAGTTCCTTTACCTCCTGCAGCCTTAAGGATGGATGTTGGTAGTAGGCATCGAAGGTGATCGCGCGGCCTGTGTAGGGAGCCTCAGTGATAAAGGCCTAGTCGAAGGGGGTGATTATCACCTCACTAAAGGATAGATGGAATGTGTGGGTGGTATCCATCCACTTGTCTAGCAATGCCTGCAAGGCTTACAAATTAAGGCAAAAATCCTCACCCACAAGATGATTGAGGAAGGTCTAGAAATCGATCGACTAAACTCTATTCTTTACCACTATCGGCATGGTGGAATACCATTGTTGGGGACTAGACAAGGTGCCCCCACACTTAAAGTGCTTCTACAAAAACAAACAAAGCAGAATTCAATAAAAGTCTGCACGAACTAAAATTTTAAACAAAGATCCGCATGGACCAAAAAAAGTAGGCAAGACTTGTCCATACGGACCTTATTCATAGACACATAGAAGTTCGTATAGACCATAAATAGAGTCAAACACAATCAAACACAAGTTCGTATGGATGACACCTGATCAACGACAAGTTTGCATAGACTTGGTAAGGTAGAGGGCCCACAATGGTCAAATAATAACTTCTACAACAAGATAGAAAACTGAGTCCGCATGAACTAACTTTCATAGAAATCTAGGTTTGCGCGGACCTATCATGCCCTAGCCTACTTACTTTACATAGACTTATCGAAATAAAGAATTTTCACAGCATGAAAACACGAAAAATTCAATCAAAAGGTTTAGGAAACACATAGGAGACAAAAAAAAATACCTGAGGATACACTTCAGAGCAAGCATAGTGTGATAAATACACCAAAATCGGGATTGGAGTACCAAATGCCACCGCATTAACAGGCACAGCATTCTTAGTCTGGTTGATGGTGATAGAGGGAATAAAGTCGATCAGAGTTGGCATGGAGATATCTTTCAAAAGAGGAGGAGAAGGATCAGATCTTCCTCCTGATGGAAGGAGGATCAAGGTCAGAGCCTCTTCACCATTCGAAGAAGCTAAACTAGAAGCGCTGCCTATATAAGAAGCCATTTGTTGAGTTACCTATTGGAGAGAAAAAAAGCAGAGAAAGAAGACTAGCAAAGACACAAATGAGAAATGATGGGAAAAGAGACGGTTATAGTTCTAATGTGATAAGTCTGTGTGGACCTTCACATTATTAGTCCACACAGATGTCTTCCCTATCAAGTCTGCACAGACTCCCATTAAGATTAGTCCACACGAACTATGACTAGCAAAGTCCATATAAACCATAACCAATAAAGTCTACACGGACCTTTGACTACCAAAGAAAAAGAGAAATGACTCTCAAAGGTTAAACTTACTCTCTTCATGACTAAACTAATATTTCATTTCCTTTTTGCAAGTTCAACTCAAATTTCCATGTATAATCTTAGATCAACCACAAAATTCATCCACAATTAATGATCAACTTTGAGTTCTATCTACCAATCATGGATCAACCCTGAGTTCAATCCGCTAATTTTGAATCAACCCCGAGTTTAATTCTCTAATTCTAGATCAATTCCAAGTTCAATCCATCATCTCAGGGTTCAGCCGCATAAGCTAATCTATCACCTCAGGGTTTAGCCTCATAAGCTAATTCATCCTCTAAGTTTATCCTCATAAGCTAATTCATCCTCTAGGTTCATGCCTCATAAGCTAATCCATAGTTAATGTTGAAGTCTACATAATGGACCATTTAATAATAGCATAAGTAGAAGAGGCTAACAGGTAAGTATCCCTAACTTAGATACTTTGCTATGTACTATTGATACATAGCACATAGCAAAGTGGGGGCAACTATAGACACCTCACCTTGACCTATAATGATAGCCAGAGATAAACTCTCAAGCATATCACAAAGCTATCAAGAGGTAGGTCTGCACAAACCTATTGAACCATGTCTGTACAGATTAACTATGTGAACAAGCTAAAGTCCAGCTCATGAGGATCATAGACCATCATACCAAAAAGCCTAGTCCACATGGACTAGTATGGATAAGTCCGCATGGACATGGTAATGGGAAAACCACTCTAGAGGAAGAATCTTACCTAATATGTCCATAAGCTAGAATCCTTTAAGGATTAGGACTCTTTTTTGGATGAAGAGGAGGAAAAACCTAAAAAGGAAGTATAAATACTTCTCTACATCAATAGAGAAGACGCTTAAAAAAGATTACAACCACAAAACACACATTCAATTAACAGAAAAGATCTAGGAGCTTAGAGAGCTTAAACCAGGAGCAATTCAATCATCTTCACCTAAACCTCAAGGCTTTTGTGTTATTGTTTAGAGAGTCTTCTTGTCTAGGTAATATCTGAGGACTATTGAAGATTTCGTGATGTCTTGTAGGCCTATAATCTCTAAAATTAATGTATAAGTGAGGTGATACTTTGTTATTCCCACTTATATTCATGATGAATAGGCCAATCATAGTGATATATAAGATGTAAAATTAATTCTCGTTGCCAATTTTAAGTATGTTGCATGATGTTAATGGCAATCACATGAATCTGATCACATGATCAATTAGATTTGCACGAACTTAGTTCTTTAAGCATAAGCATATAAGTTAGTCCACACAGCCTTCTACCTTTTATAAGAATGTGGTAAACTAGCCTGCACGGACCTACATCCAGTAAATATGATCCTATATTTCAAGGTACATCATTATATGCTAGTTGATTGATGTGAATCAATATGTTCATGTGTTGATATTGAAAGTATGTGATTGTGTGTATAAAGCTGAAAGGTAGTCCTCATGAACTCGCTATCATAAGGGCTATACATCTGTATAGACTTATGCATAATGAATTGTAGATTGTTTCTTTAGAATATGCTTTGCTCGTATAATCAATAGCCTTTAATTCACTTATCTTAAATATGTTCGTATTCTGTTTATCATGTGTTAATAATCTTGGCCTAACCTCATTTGGCTTTGTTGTTCTCTGAGTTGTCAATTAAGTTCCCTTGCTAGATTGAAAAATGGGACGGACTTAACACTTCCCTAGAGATGGTCTGACTAACAATAGACCTCCTTGACATCCACACGGACCAAACATTGTAGAATCGGGACCATTTGAGTGTTGTAATTTGTCTCTTTTGGTTTTGTACCATTTACACTTCATTGCCTATTTTAGGTTGTAATAACTAGTAAACAACTTGTTTTGCATTCTAAAACCTAAATTTCACACCAAATAGTTTTATACATAATTAACTGGTGTTTTCAAAAAAATGGATTTGTATTTTCTTAATAAAAATCACGATCATTAAACATATTTCAATAAAGGCCAATCTCCTAGAGATAGGAGTTGGGCAATTACCGCCAATTCCTATGGAATTATGGGTAATTGTTAGGTCAAATAAATTAATCAATGACCCGATTTTTTGGATGTATAATGTACTTGTCATATTCTTTTAAATACTATAATTTTACTTTCTTAAATGAAAAAGTGATGCAATTTAAATTAAGAATGATGCATGCTTGATTGATAAGGGACTAATAAAATGTTATAATATACATAGACAACATATCATTAGGGCATAAATAAGATCTAAAATTCTAAACCTTTCTGGTGTAGAAGATCAGAGGTCCTGGTGTAGAGGCCAAGTGGCGACTCCACTAACCACTCTCATCCTCGATAAAAAGATCATAATCTCTACAAATATATATATTAAATATTTATATTTTGTGGTATTAATATAAATTAAAAGAAAAGGAATGTGCCATACTATAGTAGATACACCACTGAGCTGCAAAGCTTAGCATATCATTTGTTTGTGATGTGCAAGTATTTTAGATGGCTAGAAAAGAAGAACCTCCGTACTACAGATGACATAGGCTTATATGAAGATGATGTTAGTTATGTAGTTTTGTATTCTATATGCAGAAAGTATATGAAAAGATTGTCTGAGCAGTTATATATATTTTAATGTATGGATTATAGGCCTACAATGTATCTATATATATATATAGATATGTGATTGATGGGTATTGACATATGATGATTTATGAGCTATTGTGTATTTATGGATTGGATCAGTTATGAGACAAGTGTTGATATTTATGTATATTTGTGATTGAGATAATGTTTCAGTCTGGATATTTAGATGGACC
>CANXYI012096215.1:0-12143 GCA_948208565.1 Hura crepitans
GAGAAGTGGCCAGAAAAATGGTGTATGGAGGAGGAGGATGGTGACTTGTGTACATATGGGAGGAGAGAAGAAATTCCCTTTTATACTTTTTGAAAAATTAATTTTTCTTTGTTTCGAAAAATTATTATAACCGATAGAAAAATTGGTTTTCCTCTATTCCTATCCCCAAAATTCCATAAATTCAAGCCCTAAATCCTCTCAAAATCTCTTGCCTAAATTCTGACAATAACCTAAAAAATTAGTATATTTTATGTCCCGAAAATTGGGTAAAAATAGTTCCCGAACTTAGAAAATTTTGATTCCAAAGCCATTGGACTATTTGGAATATTTGAGTATCAGGTTATAATATTTTTGGATTATTTTGATTAACTTTTAATTTATTTTACAGTTCAGCTTTGCCTATGGCACTATTCATTAGACACTACCGTAAAATCTTAATTAGCATTTTTAACCATTCGAACAACTTTAGATTTGCTTCAAACTTTGCCCAAAATTCTCTAATAATTAATACTTTCCATTGGTATGCTTAGTGCAACTCGGGTCTCGAGAAGCACTATTCATCCTAAGAAGTACTATTCATGAGAGTTAGAATTTTTAAGTCGTTACAATGAACTTCTCCCTACTTTTAGGAAGGCCCTAGTTCTATAAGATAGGAGGGTTTTTGTTAACACTACATCAGATAATAAAGATCCCCATGATAATGAGTTCAAAACTATATGAGCTACAAGGAAGAATCAAGTCTCGATGCTTGAGATAGCTAACCACCCTTTCAATGAGTTCCATGTAGCCAGGATTTTCTCAGAAGAAGAAAATGATAACTCTAAGGTTATAAATATGCTAAAAAAGATGAACTATCTACCCGGTGCTGGTTTGAGAAATAATTTTGATGGTTTAGTCTTAGCCATTTAGCCAAAGGGATAGAAAGATCGAAATGTGTTAGGATACATAGCAGAGACTTTAGAGCCAATGAAGACGAGTGAGGGTCTTATGCCATTAGAAGAAAGCTTTGTTCAAGCTATAAGCAATGTCAGTTATTATGGAGAATTAGAGCCAATTTTTGTTAAAGGAAAGGTTGTGCCAGGTTTTGAAATTTTCAATGATGCGTTTGACTAGACTACAAACAAAGTTAAGGCCACATCAGACTTTTAGGATAAAGAGGTCATAAACCAAAAAAGAGATCTTTACTACTGCAATACTCCAAAATAAGGGGAAGAAGAAGATGGAAGAAAAAGACCCTCTTGAAGACTTTTCTAAAATTCTATATGTACTCGAACTATTTGATGATGATGTTTCTATTTCTTTTGTTAATAAGATGAATGATTTTTCTTATTTTTGTGATATCTTATCTAATTGCATCATGCAAAATGATAATTTGACACACATGACATGTTTGACATTAATTTAATCAATACTACCTCATTTAATCATGATAAAAATGAAAATCCAAAAGAAATCTTGATTGCATTTGACATAACCCCTAAAGAGAGAATTAAATTTGAGAGAGTATTAAAAAGTACAAAAAAGTATTTGCTTAGAACTATGAAGACATGCCTGAGATGGATCAAGAAATAGATGAACATGCCATTCACAAGTACCCAATAGTAAAATTGGTAAAGCAAAAATTGAGAAGGATAGGGCTAGAATAGGTAGAAAAGATAAAAAAAGAAGTGCACAAGCAAATTGAAGCTAAGTTCTTAAAAGAAGTATAGTATCCAACCTAGCTAGCCAATGTAGTGCTTGTCACTAAGAAGGATGGTAGGGTTAGGATGGCATAGACTATAGGGAGTTAAATAAGGCCTACCAAAAAGATGACTTTTCATTATCACACATAGATGTTCTAGTTCATACCATGGCAATGTGTAAAATGTACAATTTGTTGATAGGCATGCTGGGTATAATCAGATTCTAAACAAGATAACAGACAAGATAAAAACTACCTTTATCACAGAGTAGGGAACCTTTTGCTATAGGATAATGCCTTTTCGGTTGAAGAATGCTAAAGCGACTTACTAGAGAATGGCCATTAGGATTCTGGATAACTTAATTCATAAAGAAGTGCAAAGTATATATGGATGATATGATGATCAAATTCACAACAAGAGAAGGACATTTTAAAGCATTAGAAAAGTTCTTTAAGTGGATTGATAAGTACAACTTGCATCTAAATCCAAAGAAGTGTGTTTTTAGGGTAATTTTAGCAAAACTCTTGAGGCATATAGTGATTCAAAGAGGGATTAAAGTAGACCCTAATAAAGTCAAAGCTATATGAGAAGTGCTAGTTCTAAGGAAAGAAAAGGAAATAAGGGGATTTTTGAGAAGAATATAGTATATCAGTAGAATCATAGCCAAACTCACCACCATATGTGAGCCTATTTTCAAACTTGCTAAAAAGAACCAACCAATTAAGTGGAATGATAACTATCAAATAGCTTTTGACATTATTAAGGCATATTTTTTAAATCCACTTATCCTACAACAACCAAAGCATAGGCAGCCACTAATTCTCTTCTTGTCTATTAAACAAATTCAATAGAGGCTATGGTAGTGCAAAAGGATGAATTTAGAGTTAAGTTTGCAATTTATTATCTGAGTAAAAAGTTTCTTCCTTATAAAGCTAAATACATAGAAGTGGAAAAGATTTCTTTGGCAGTAGTAAGGGCTTCAAAGAAACTAAAACATTATTTCTAATCATATATAGTATAAGCAGTGTATAAGCACAATCCTCTGAGATATGTTTAAATAGTTCCATCTTTGGTAGGTAGAATAAGTAAATGGTTGCTCTTAGTCTAAGAGTTTGTCACTCAGTATATAACACAAAAGACAACAAAAAGATGAGCAATAGTAGAATTCTTAGTGAGTCATCCGCTAAAAAGAGAGTCGCTAGAGTTCGAATTCCCAAATGAGAACTTAAACCCAATAATGGTTGAGGGGTGGTAAATGTACTTCAATGGGGTAGTAAATAATAAAAGAGCAGGAATGGGAGTAATTTTGATAACACTTAAAGAAGAAAAACTATTATTAGCTAGAAAATTGAGGTATAAGGTTGCAAACAACATGGCTGAGTATGAAGCTTGCATATTTGGGCTCAAAGCATTATTAGATCTCATTGCAAAGATAGTTGAGGTATTTAGGGATTCATATGTGGTGGTGTATCAGACTAATATAGCATGGGCAATTTGATAAGAGAAATTAATGCCCTATGCAAAGTACCTAAGATCCATGAGTAGACAGTTTGAGGCATGCACTTTCTACCATTTTCCTAGGGATGAGAATCAACTAACAGATGTAGTAGCCAATTTGGTCTCTATGTGGGATAATCTGGAAGGGGTAGCCATAAAACTAGTAATCATTTCTAGTTTAGAAAAGCTTTGCTACGAGTCAGAGCAGATAATGGAAATTGAACAAAAAGAAAATAAACCATGGTTTTATGATAACCAGAGTTACTTAGAGAATAAGGAATTTCCTAAAGAAGCTATGTATAAGGATAAAAGGATATTAAGAAAGTTTTCAACTCAATTCATCAGTGTATTTAGGTTTTTATAAAAAAAGGCAAGCATATGGTCTTAAGCTCTATTGCTTAGAAGAGGAAGAAGCACAAAAGGCCATGAAAGAGATATATACGGGGTCTTGCAGGACACATATAAATGATTTAGAGTTAGCTAAGAAGATCTTGAGTCAAGGCTTCTTTTATCTTAAAATTTATCATGACTATTCAAAGTACATATAAAAATGTCATAAATGCTAGCAATATAGGGATTTAAGACATGTACTTGCATCTAAACTTCATAGCTTATCATCTCCTTGGCCATTCGTTGTATAGGGGATAAACATAATCGAAGAAATATATCTAACATCCTCTAATGGCCATTATTTCACTGCAGTTACAATTGACTATTTCTTAAAATAGGTCAAAGTAGAATCATTTAAGAAGTTGAGGGCAAGAGAGATTGCTAAGTTCATAGAAAAGAATCTAATCTATAGATATAAGGTCCCACACCATATTGTCTTAGGTAATGGTGTCTAATTTTAGGCTGAGGTAAAGGCATTGCTATAAAAGTACAAGATAGAGCATCATAAATCCTCTCCTTATAGACCACAAGCCAATGGAGTGGTAAAAGTAGCAAACAAAAACATCACGAGGATCTTGTCCAAGATAGTTATAACCTATAGAGATTGGGTTGATAGACTTACATTCACTCTTTAGGGATACAGAGCTATTATTAGGACTTCAACAGGTGCCACTCCATTTTCATTAGTATATGGGTCAAATGCAGTGCTTCCAATAAAGATTAAACTCCAATCCTTGAGGGTGGCAATAGAAGTAAAGACTCCTGAGATAGTTTAGGTAGAGTAGATTTTCCAATAGCTAAACTTGTTAGATGAGAAATGACTAAAAGCCTACTATCACAATCAAGTTTATCAGAAAAGGATGGCACAAGCCTTTGGCAAAAGGGTGAAAATTTTAAAAATTAAAGGAATAAAGACTAGTTCTTAAACAAATAAGACCAGGTCTAGCTAATCTAATATGGAAATTCAAGTTGAATTGGGAAGGACCATTCATCCTTAAGCAATTATTACCAAAGGGCACGATAATCCTTATAGACTGTGATGGGAATGAGTTCAAGGAGCTTGTGAATATGGATAGAGTAAAAGGTTGTATGGTTAAAAAAATGCCCTACGAGTCAAGAATAGGTAAATGGTGGCCTTGCTAAAAATAGGCACCCCAATAGCATGAAAACCAAAAAAGGCATACTATGCAACAATTAGGGGCAGAGAGAAAATAGGCAATTAAAAAACACAAGGGCTAATTGACGACATGAGTTTAAGATGTAATTAAGATCTCCCTTAATTAAATAAGGAAATGTGTTGTTGCATTATTTTTCTATTGTGATTTTCATAAAATGGCAATATGATACAAGTAGATAGGATGACCTTAATATGCTCGATTAAGCATCTTATGGACTAGAGAAATGGAAATATTGTCATTACATCACTGTTGTACATAAGTTTAGAAAAAGCAACACAAATATATTTTCAAATCTTCTATCTCTTATTGCTGCTCTCACCTTCGATCTTTAACCATCTGGTCCGGTTGTCTCGTGAAAGTCCCTTCACCAAGTCCTTATATGCCTCAGAAGTTTGAAAGTTTAAAGAGATCTTAGAAGGAATTTTGATCTTCGAGGGTAATTGCTTCCACAGGTCATAGTACCCAGTAGCAAAACTTATAGACAAGTCTGCCCATCATAATGACAATGGGTGAGAGACAATGCCTTAAGTCTCTTCAAATTGCCTCACATAGTGATCCAAAATGTAGAATGTAACACTATATAAGTCAATGAGGGGTACATAGCTTACAGAATTGCTTCTTTATATATGCTGTAAGGAAATCCATGGGCTTATAAAACTTATTTTTTCATCAGTAATAGTAGTTATCCAAATAACCCCATTGCTCCATATTAAAAAAATGGTGCATAATAGCACAAGGTAGCAAGTGCTTTAGATTATAAGACCCAAAGACATGAGGGGGAGGGTTATCCAGCAAGCAAAGCTTCTCTTGGAACCAAACCTAAAAAAATGTTGTTAGGAATGAAAACTTGTAAAGGCTTCTTAAGTAAAATTCGAGCAGGGGATAGTGTGAAAACTTGCAAGGGTAGTCTATCCGTAAAAAGTCTGTTCGAACAAAAAACCTTTGCAATTTGCTAAGTAAAAGGTAGACTAGAGAGTAGGGTGAAAACCCCTTAGGGGCATTCTATTAAAAAAAAAAAAGCTAACCTAAAGCAAAATTGGACTCCCATAGAACAAATAAGCTTTACCAAACTGCACTGCAATTAGACCCATAATAGTCTCAGCAAGTATTAGGGAAAAAGGTTTTAAGCCTTTGTTCACCTCATTTATTACATTGAACAACTGATAGTCCCTAAAATAGCCATCAGATGTCTTCGTCAGATATAGAGAAGAATAAAAATAGGTACATGCCTACACGAAGGTATGGAATGTCAGTATAGCCCTCGATATAGGCCAGTAGAGCATTCAAAAAAATTGGTTCTCTTTGTAGGACCTATCGGGTAGCTAGAGAAGGAAGTATCCCAAAGGAGTTAATAACCTCATATAGGTAATAGGGAATATAGCTTAGCTAGTAAGGTGGTATGTCAGATGAGTAGAGCACCGCTAAGATTATGGAGAATTAATTAGGGAAGGGGCATAACTCTTGGTGAGAGAATTGAAAAACATGAAATTATGGGTCCCAAAAGTGGGTAATAGCCTTTAACAAAGATAAATCAAGCCGAACCCATTAGAGGAATTTCAATCCAAAAAAAGGGCTAGAAAAGGAATTGCCTAAGTAGGGGAAGATCAAGGATTTTGTGAAGTTTTTAGAGGAATTCATCACCCATTGGAGCAAAAAAAGAGGAAAAACACAAGTGCCATAAGGATCTATGCATGCATTCATAGCATTTGTAGGCTCCAAACCCAAAACGGTTGTTTCACAAAGCAAAATGGCCATTTTGTGGGAAAATAGCCTATTTTGGCCAAAATGGCCATTTTCCACAAGCGTAAAATGGCCACTTCAGTATAAGCCAAAACAACTATTTTGCTATATGCAAAATGGCCATTTCAGTAGGGCCAAAATGGCTAGTTTACCTAGTGCCTATAAAAAAACATTTTTTTTTACTTTCTTTTCATTTTTACCATTTCCTGCTTTGGCATTAAAAAAAGAAAAAATAAAAAAGAAAAAAAAAAGAGAAAAGATGCCTCCACGTAGACAACAAAGTCAAGTTTGTTACTAACCTATCTTGACACACGTGGTAATACCTAATTGGCTCAATGTTAAAGATGCTGAGAGATTTCAACGCTTAGCTTCCATCAACTTTATTAGGAGCCAGTATTTATGTGCCAACATGTTATGTGACCTAGGTGCTTTATCTCAAGTGGATCAGTTGCTAGTGCAAATACGTTAGAGAGACTTCTATTCTCAACACCATGCCATATACCTGGAGGTAACACTTTAGTTTTTGAGCAAATTTTAGTACCAGCAGGTGCACCCTTCAAATAAGAGAGCCATCTAGTTTGAGTTCCTAGGTGTATGTTATCAATTCCTTATTTGGTGCCTTTTTTGAGATGCTCCAGCTGCCTATTGACAGTATTATGGAGATATCGAAGATCTTGGATGATTTATGGGTTACCATTGGTCTCGAGGGTACTTTTTATAGAGTCAGCCACACAAAGGCCTCATCACTTTGAGACCCACTCCATCAATATCTGTATAGAGTATTTGCCCTCTCTTACTTAGGTCATAACTAGAGCATAGGTTAGGTGAACCATACTGAGCTGTATGGCTTTTAAGTTATGGAGCACAGTGTCTGGTTCAACCCGGTATTGTCTATCTTGGAGCATCTCAACCAGGCTAACAAATTCCCCAGTAAAGAGACCATGGTGGGTGCACTTGTTACTGCTATCCTCACTAGTGTGGGTGTAGACATAGAGCAGATGGGAGCTCCTATCACATAATAGTTCTGGGTGGACCAAGAGACATGCTTCACCATCAGGATTATAGAGTATAATCATAAATGCCCAGCTAGATATAGATTTTGTACACCTTAAGAGCTAACTATATAAGATGAGGCATTACAAGTAGGGGCAGACCTAACAGATGCATGATTTGACATAGATCTAGATCAACTACTTAGTGACTGATTGGGTCCTAATAGTCTACCACGATGACAATGTCAGTGAATTGATAAGGCTAGACCATCCTCTTCAGCACCTTTTCCACTTTCCATTGAGGTTCTCTCATAGGGTATAGAGGCTCAGCTCATGATGTAGCTCTAGTTTGTACATACAAATTTGAGAACGATGATTGAGAAAACCCATCATGAGATGTCTAGTAGGTTGGATGTAGTCAAGGTAGAGTTACAGATGCTTTAGGCCCGAACACCATCTGGCTCCCTAGACATTCTCCTTATTTCATTTGTCTATATTAGTTTAAGGCACTAAAAAAAATTGTAGTCAAAGGATTTTTTATAAAATTATTACTTCTTTTGATTGATTTTCTTTATTGCATATATATATATATATAAGTGATTATAGTATTTCTAAAAAAATGAATAAACATAAAGCAATGATTAATAATGATCATCATTCAAATACAACTGGATAATTGCAATAATCTAAATCTAAGATGCACTTACACACAACATGAACAAAAAATTACACTTAACATGATATGACTAATAGGTTTCAACTCTTTTTCATAGGAAGCAATTCTAATTATAAGTGTTTAATCTAAATAGCTAGGGGCAAACTGCAAGACTTCATAAGATTACCTAATCATAAATACACAATATTCTCAAGTTTATAAAGGCATTACGGCATTCAATATGCAACTTTACAAATGACTGATAAGCTTTAACCTTTTTCTTATAGGGTCAAGCAGAATTTTACATGCAATATAATAGATGCTAAACCAATGGCTATCTATCATTTGCTCAATTGCAAGAGGCAAGGTCAGTTACCCTCTATCAATAAATTTTCTCTCAACTTCAACTTCGAGTGCAATGTCCTAGCACTGCTCGAACCATATCAACCTCAGGTGTAATGTCCTAGCACTACCCATGAAACACCCTCTACCCATTTCCTAAGGAATAAGGTAAGGAATTCTACTTCCCACTATTCACCCATCTTTTTTTTACTCTAGGCCTCATTCATTTAACACTTATTTACTAAATTTATTTATCTACTTAGGTTGTTCCCTCTATATTTCCATACAACCCTCTTATATTAACTATAATAGACCTTAATATTTATTTAATAGGACATAAATGATTTTATAGAAATTTGGGCAGTATAATGGCTACCTAGGTAACAAACCCCAAAATATATCCTACACAAAAATAATTCTAGTATCATATCCATCAACATCCATAATTGATAAACCCTATTGGTCTGTAACAAATCATAACATAACATAATCATCAACACACAGGGCCTTAAGCCCACAATAATAAGAAAACATAGACATTTATATTATACCATATGTCTAGTAATACATGAGTCATATAATCTATATATATGTCTAGTATTTATACTAACCAAGCCAATCCCACATCTATACATGAGTGCCACTACCATGGTACTGCCAAAAATATAGAAATATTACCCTCACAAAACTGAGCTGCTACATTGCAAAATATTGAGGTTGCTACTCTATCTATGACCTGCTCATCCGAACACTGATACACCAAGTATAAACTCATGGTGAATTTGATGCAATAAAAGCATGCCATACATATGAACTTGAAACATGCATGTTATGGATCATAATGCATCATACATTGGTAATTTCATAAAATAATATTAATTTATTCATCTGGCTTGTTGCTTGAATTTCCTTTGCCATGTCATTATAATGTTTTCCAAGTTTTCATCCAAAGACAGTTAGTTGTATCAAGGAGCACTGATTCATTTATGTTATTAACTTTATTGTACACATTTACATTTAGGCCCACTCTAGATAAACTACACTTAAAGGCACTAGAAAAAAATGAAATCCAAGTTGTACAGTGGCCCACATTTTAAACCTTAATAGTTGCACCTACTTAGTGTAATGGCCTCATCTAGTCTATATTCAAACCTCCGTGGCTACACCAATATAGTGCAGTGGCCTGCATCATGACCTTAGTAGTTACACCTACCTAGTGCAGTGGCCCATATTAGGACCTCCGTGGTTGCATCCACATAGTGTAGTGGCCTATGTTAGTACCTCGACAATTGTAACTGCCATCATAATCATCCAGATCATGGCCCAAAAGGACTAATACCTCTAGCAACTGCTACTCCTTAGTTGACCGATCAACCTATGTAATAGGTGTCTAACTAATGGGCCAACTCAACTTATTAATTATTCAATAATAAATAATCTTATCAACTTAATATTCATATCTATATCACATAATTTTAGGTCTTTTCCTCTTACTCAGTGCATTACACAATTACGAGTCATTTTATGAAAATAATACTATTTATTTGGTCACTAGCACTATTCAAATGGTCATTGGCATTATTAATATGGCCATTTTTCTCATGTCTCATTTATCATGACTTTATCAAAGGTCATACCAAATCATTATCATCACATTTCACATTTCATACCCCGTGAAATGTTTTCATAATCAACATAATTATTTCATTGTGCATAAGCACTTATATCTATCAAGTTCCATATTATTTTAGATGCTAACATATGCCTTTAACTTACTATATTATGTATATTTTACATTTACACCATTACTTCCATATTATGCCATAAACTAACATATTATTTGCATATCCATTATCAAATATTTATTTCTCATATTTCATGGTATATACATATTAGCTAACACATTTTCTATCATTTTACATAATCATCATATACCATACATGCATGCACATGCCACGATATACATGACATGCCATTCAACCACATACATACCATATACATACATATGCTTTTCTCAACCAAATGACATACATATCATCATTTTAATAATAGTCACACATAAATGTTATGCTTATTTCAACTAAACATGCACACATATGCATAAACCTACTTCTATACACATGTTCATTCATATACACATGTATTCACATCATAACATGCATTTATCACATTAAATTCACATACCTAGGGTACATTTACATCCTTTTCCACCTAGCTAAGGCCTTTGTTCCTTTTGTTCTTCACTACTCATTCTCACTCCTACATATATAACCCTAAAAATAGAAAATTCATATAGAATACTAAAAAGCTCCAAATTAAAATATCCCAACATGGTTTTCCTTAAGATAACCAAGGATATACGAAACAAAAATAAAAACTAAGAAAAAAACCACTTACACTCCAAAAGTGCACTATTCACTTTATACACATATCTTCCAAATAAGCCACTTTATTAAAATTCTAAGGCTATAGTAGAATCTAAAGGTCATGGAGGCTAATTTCCATATAATATATGTTAGGTTTTAGTGTTTTTTGGTAGAGAGAGAAAACAAAAATAGAGGGAGGAATTCTTTAGGATGGCATCGGCTTTTTGGGTTTCTAAGGGTGGAAGATGACTTTCCTAACACATGTAAGTCATACACATGTATGGGGAGGCTTTTATATTTAGTGGTGGGTTGCTTAGATCGCGACAAGTGGTGATCAAATGGCCCATAAAATTCAATTTTTGACTTAAACTTTAGGAAATTTTAAAAATTATTTTATACTTCCAAAAATAATTGCATTTTATTCTAGAAATCTTCAACTATGACAATTTAAAGCCTCGTAAAATTTTAGGCCCAAACTCCATTGGCATTTGGGTGTACTATTCACTCGCTACAATAAGAAATTATGAAAAATTATCAAATGACCTCGAAAAATTAAAATTCCTTCACTAATGGACTTAGTGGAATTTTTGACCTTTAGGGTGTGATATTTTAGGCATGTCTGAGCACACCCCAAGTCGTTCCCAGCACAAGCTCATTTAAGGTTACTATTCACTAGTTTATTGCCTAAAATGAATTATTAGTTTAGCTAAAATTTTAAATTATTTCATCTTTTCATTTTTTGGCTCATTAAAGTTTTATGACTAGTACTCACCTTCCTTTGCCTTAAAAAGGTGTCTCAGCTCCTAAGGAACCCTATTTAAGCCTCTAGGTACTTATTAGGTCCTATAATCTTCCTTTCCCTATGACACCCCTTTTGGATCCCCTAGGAGACCCCACAGGTGATGCACGCACTCCTAAGTCACTAATACCATTCCTATCACTCCCATTACTTACACTGGTTAAACTTACTTTGTTTACAATTTCAATTCCTATATGTTTTATATCTTATCAAAGTGTAGTCATACAAAAATGCCACTTTCAAGTAATTACGAGTCATTTCTATTAACTTAAAAATTTCAACAGCATAACGGCTGTTTGGATTCTATCCTAAATTTTTTTTAAAAGCCTGTTTAACACTTATATAAACATTTCACAACTCTTGGACCCATTTGGTCTCCATTCTTAGCCTAACATCAACTTAATCACACATCAAACTTAAGCCTCAAGCCATAGATAAAACATACATATACAGAGCCTTAGGCTTACATTAACATCATACATCATAGCTAAACATACATACA
>CANXYI012096352.1:0-14660 GCA_948208565.1 Hura crepitans
TGATCAGGGATATTTAGGTACATCACACTTGCATGCAATAAGAATCTCATATCATAAACACTTCATGATTTCCTTTATATAGTGATTTTATACTAAGGACTTTGTAACATGGTTTAAGACATTGCAAACAATTATAAGTAATATATAAAAGTACCATGATATAAAGAGAAATGCCTTATAGTATTATTTCACAAGGTTTAAATACATGAATACTACCCTATTACATGAACTCTAGGGCATACTTCTAATAAGAATCACTTAATTAAGCACCCCAAATAACCTAGAAAATTAATAAACCTTTAAGATAATCAACTTACCAATTTAGGGGTTTGAAACCCTAAATGTCTCCATCCATAAATCTCCCAAATTCCTTTTTGCTTTTCTTGTTTATCACCATAATTAGGCTCTAGGAGTGTGATAGATGAATTCTTCAATTTAGGGTTACATGTGCATTTTAAGGGTTATATGAGAATGAAAATCAAAGGGAGAGAATGAAAGAAGTGTTTCAGCCAAACATAGAGGAGGAGAAAGATGAATCCTTTTATCCTTTACATTAATTCTAGTATGTTTCCACTCATTTGTACCCCCTATCAATGGCCATGATCTAAGCCACATGAAAATCCAATGGTTGAGATTAATTTTAAGTTAGTTTAGTCCTTAAAAATTCAATTTTATTCATTAAGGCTTTAATAAATTTGTCTCTTAATACCAAAAATTCAAAAATCCTTTAATTAGCACCTCTCTTGAATTTCGTAATTTTTGATTGAGAGGAACCCAGAACTAAACAATCATAATTTTGATTAACTTAAATAAATTACTTATGATTGTCAAAAAATTCCCATCTTAGTACCATTGGCTTAGTTAGAATTTTTTACCATTAAATCATGCTATTTTCAAATTTTTTTGAGCTCGAATCAAATATTCATCATTCAGCTAAAACTAAGTTACTATTCATCGAAACACTACCATTAAAACTTCGTTTGCTTAATTAACCTCTTATATGACCTCAAATGATTCTCAAATTTCACCATAAGGCATATTATAATTAATTCTTATTTTTATAATGATAATCTCCAAATGAGCCCAAGTTGCACTATTCATGACTTAAGTCATTATTCACTGAGATCGGGTCCTGAACCTCATTCTTTTCACACTTTTATGTTTCTCTCATGTTATTTTCATATTTTCCTCTTTTCCATACATGTTCCACATATTAATGAGCCTTAAACCACCCTTTTCTAGTGTTGCTCCTAATAATTTGGAAAATGACCGTTACATCCCTTAATAAATTTTCACATTGTTATTCATACCAACTGACTCTACTGATCCGTACATCCATTTTATTACCCAAGGTTTCCTTAAATTATCATTTTATGCTTGGAAAAATCAAACCAAAAGTCAGGGCATAACACAATTACTAGCTCATATCTAACAAACACTAATCCTAATACTGAATATAAGGATCACAATATATAGTGGCCTATATTTTGGACCTTATGGCTACTGTACCAACATAAAAGTGTGCAGTGGCCCTACTAGACCTCCCGAATGCTACACTAGTATGACATATCATAATAATTGTGCATTAGTTTTGTTAAATCTCCCGATGGCTACACTCGTATAAGAGCATGTGCAGTGGTTCTGTTGGACTTCCCAACGGCTACACCCATATGAGAAATATCATATCAATTTATAACACACATGTCTGTGATAGACCTCATGGACCTCATGGTGGTCGTGTTTATCTGAAACATGACATCAAAGTGTGCTAGTAACTACTACATCCCTAGTTGACTATTTAACCTATCCAGTAGGTTATCTAATATATATGGGCTATGAACATCATTTCTTATACAATTAAATGTAAGTTACATGTCTTATATACTTTTCGCATATGACAATCCATTCATATACTCATTGAATTTACATTTATTTATCAACCAACAACTTACCATATTTTACACATTACACAACCACATCTTATAATGTCACATCTTTATATGCTTCATTCCTTATCATTATATTCAAATTATCATTTTACGTCCTTAATCTCGTACACAAATGTCATTACTCATATTATCATTTTATCTTACCATATATTACAAATCACATGAAGTTCACATGCACATTATGCATCACACACCATAACATACATAACATACATACATACATACATACATACATACATACATACATACATACATATTATATGCCTAATATCTTCATTATCAATTACATGCATCATTTACATATCTATTACATATTGCACCATTTTATTTAAATCTACCACACTTCAATTATGCCCATTTTACTGTAATTGCAAAAAATACCATCATACCCCTTTTAGACATACCATTTAGCCAACCTTGGATTTTCATTATTTAATCTATTTTATCCTATTTTTCATTCATTCCATTAATTTAACCCCCCATAAACCCTAATGTACCACATTTGCCATTTTACGATTATCCTAACCCTTAAATTTATAACACACACATAATGCTATCATTCTTGAATTTTCACAACACACTTATTTTATCAAATAAATTTATAAAGCAATTATTCAACATCCCAAATGACACTTCACAACTTCTCTTTTCCTTTATCCTTACTTTCCTCCAATTTCTCTAAATTCTATAATAGGTAATATATTAGAAAAATTCATAAAAAAAAACTCTACACTAATCTAAACTCAAAAATAATGGTAAACTCATTAAACCAAGCATCCCTAATTACCTAAAAAATGTTAAGATTTTGAATTAGGGTTTACCTCAATTTAGGGGTTTGAAACCCTAAACTTTCAAACTTTTCTTTTCCTATCAAAATGCCTCTTTCTTGTAAAATTGACACTAAATTAGAGCTCTAAATGTAGAGAGGATCATTTTTTATAAATCAAATGGAGCTTTTCATTGAGATTTGGTGGAATAATGAAGAAATAAGGAAAATGAGAGAGAATAGGGTAATGGAATTAGCCTAGGGGTAACAAAGGAGGAAAATAGGTGATTTGATCAATTGTTACACATACACACACTCACACCTTTTATATTAAGAGCATGGACAACCATGATCACACTATATGGTGATCTGACTGCTATGATTAATCTTATATAAATTTTAAGCTTTGAAAATGTGATTTTAATTCTTGAGGTCTCCAAAAATACTTTTCTCTATATTAAAAATTATAGAATTTCTCTATTTAAACCTTTAAAATCTTGAGTCCAAAAACCAATGGGAACTCGATTAATTAATCATCACATTTTTTAAGAAATTCGAATAAAATGCCAATCAATTTCAAAAAAATTATGACTTTAGCACCATTAGACTAATTGAAATTTTTAACCTTTAGGTTGTGCTATTTTTGGGTCCTTTTGGGCACATCTAGAACATTTTATCACTCAACTTAAACTAAGTTCACTATTTACTAGATATCATCATGAAAATTTTTATTGGTTCAGTGGTTACTCCAAATAACTTTGTTTTTATAATTATTTTACCCATCATAGTTTTATGACTAGTAATCCCTCTCAGTCAACTCAATATAATCTGATTGCTCAAGAAATACTATTCATGCCTCGGTAAGTGCTATTTATGAAACCAAGGTTTTTGGCCATTACAAGAACACCTTTGATACATGTAGAAACCACTCTTTTAGAATAGGTGCCAAACACCAAGCTTCCTCTGTGATCTTAGGGGCACTCATCAAAATACAAAGCATAAAAAATGCATTAGAAGCAAATTTTAGGACCTCAATCAAGCCATAGGAGTAAGGGAGTCCTATGATATTGGGGCAATTATTAGAATATGAAGCATTACAAAAATTATAATCGTTAACAGGTATCTATTCTCTTGTGTAATATAAAACACTAACCATAAATCTTTGCTCTTATAGAATATGATAAGAATTTTACACTTTGGCAAGAGTCAATACAGGGGGCAAGCTTACTAGCTTTTTTCTATACAGTGTATTAATGCTCCTTTCAATTCCAAGCTTATTAGCTTTAACATCCACCCTAAGGCACAACTATAAGCACATTGACAAAGCAACCCAAAGCATGGCCTCCAACATAGCCCAGAGCATGGTTTCAATCATTAAAGTTGACAAGCATTACAACTAAAGAGTAGAGGAAGCTCTTGAATAGAGTCGACAAGAGTTACACCTATTGAGTAAGGGAAGCTCTCAGATAAAGCTGAAAGATGTCACATCTATTGAGTAGAGGAGAGCTATTAGACAAAGCTAAAAATGATGCACCTATCGAGTAGTAGAAGCTCTTGAATAAAGCTAACAAATTTCACACTAACCTATCAAAAGGAGTGTTTGGTCCTAGAGAGGGTTAAAACTCACACCTACCTAATGAGTAGAACTCTTAGTCTTGGAAAGGGTTAAAACTCATCCATCATATCATCTCAATAACACTTAATTAGCAAAGGGAGTGCTTAGTCCTATAGAGGGTTAAAACTCAACCATCGTATCATTTTAATTAGACCTATCAAGTAGGTAGAACTCTCAGTCTTGGAGAGGATTAAAACTAAAATATCATACTATCTCAATAACACCTACCTAGCAGGGGAGTGGTTGATTTTGGAGAGTATTAAAACTCACACCTACTAAGTGGGTGGACCTCTCAGTCCTAAAGAGGGTTAAAACTAACAACTCAAATCATCTCAATAAGTCCTATCGAGGGGGTAGAGCTCTTGGTCCTAGAGAGGGTTAAATTTAAATATCATATCTCAATATACCTATTGAGTAGGTAGAGTTCTCAGTCTTGAAGAGCGTTATAACTGACACATACCAAGCAAAAGGAGCTCTCAAAACTAACTCCAAGGCATAGGTATCATCTCTTCCATTCTTCTAAACTTTAATACAACTTGATGTATATAGTTTTCAAGAACCATCAAAGTGAGGGCAACTATAGACACTGACACTCAAGATGCTTCCTAGTTTAGAAGGTCTCTAATGATGAAACTCTCAGATACTGGACATTTCTCAAGAGATATAAGGGGAAGCCCATAAATTAAGTAAAATACCCTAAAAATAGAACCCAAAAACACCTTCAAAAAAGGCATAAGGGAGAGGCCTAGTGGATAATCACATGACATATGTACAAACCTCCTTTTACAAGGATCAAAGGTATATATGGACTTCGATGGAATATGCCACTAATGTCCATGTAAACCTTTTCATCATGAGGATATAAGTCCATACAGACCTAGATTAGACTCGTGTGAGCCTTTACTTTTAAGTTCCATGTGGACCTAAGCTTTTATGGATTATCCCTAGATTACCTTCCAAATGGTTAGAGCAATATACTCTAATGAGACCCATAAATTATTTGGTGAAGACATATAAAAGGCTAATTTTTTGTGAGAAAAAAGGGACTTTTAGTGGATTTTTGAGAAAAATTACACTGGCATTTCTTTTCTCTGTTCCTCTCCCTCTCTCTCACCAAAAAATCCTTTAAAAAAAAGCACCAATACACTATTGCCAAAGCTTAAAGAACTTGAAGAAACATCACTTTTTCTTGGTTTTGAGTAGCTCAATCTTACATAACTTGAAGAGAATACTCATTTAGGGTAAATACCGGAGGAAACCCTTATAAAAGGCTCTTTTTTATTCATTTCATCTCTATTTTTTGATTTATCTTTTTTGATTATTTATTTTTTTACATTTTAAGCTTTCTTTTTCCTTCTTTTTAAGCTCTATGATCGTTAATGAAAATAGAGTATTAAAATACCTATTTTTGTAATGCCTAAAAATTTTCAAAATTATGAATAGTAGTCCCAAGATATGAATAGTGTCTCCTAAAACTCAAGTTACACTGATTCAACTGGATGGAAGCAATATTTATAAAATAGTTATGGGAAAAATTTTAGAAGGAAATAAAGTTACTACATAGGTTAACATTTGAAATGAAGTTTTTATGGCAAACTAAAATGAATAGTTAACTAGTCTGGAATGGAAAGAAAAATTCAGCATTTTTACTCAAATTGACCTAGAAGTATCATAACCTAATACTTCAATATTCTAAGGAGTATAATAGAATTGGAATTTGTATTTTTAGAGATCAAAAAAATTCTATAAAAATCAAATAAGGAAGGAAAGGGGAAAGATAAAGGTATAATTGGAAATGAGATAAAATAAATGGATTTAAGGTAAATTTGCCCAAAATATATTTAGTTAAAGGTTTATTGGTAACCACAAAAAAACTAAGGAACAAATAAAAGAAAAAGAAAACGAATAAAAACAAAGAAAGCACAGCAGCAATGAAGAAAAATAAAAGAGAAAAAAAGGGAGAAAGGAAGAATGAGAAAGAAAAAGATAATGAGATAAAGAGGGACAGCAAAGCAAGGAACCAAAAGAGAAGCAAAAAAATAAAAGAGGAATGATAGGGAGAGTGGCAACAAAGAAAGCAAAGAAAAAGAAGCAAAATGGAGCAGCGAAAAAGAAGAAAGCAAAAAAGGGGCAAAGAATACAAATGAGGTCAATACATTTTCCTTCTAAATTCCCTTTCTTTTATTATTTCATCTTGATAATACATCCTTAAATGTCTCTTGTTGGTGCGTTGCTATTGGAAACATAGGTTTAGGCTAGTAGAGAATTTTTGTTTGATTTTAATCATAAGGAATTAATTGGTGCTTAAAGTGTAGTGTAGAAATTTAGTGAGCACTAGAGAGTATTTTGGTCATAACTCTTTTTACAAAAGTCAAATTAAGGTGAAATTAATGGAATATGAAAGTTAACATGTATACCTATAATTTCTATGTAGAAAGTTTCCCTTAATTTGACCTATATTTTGCCTAAAAATTCTAATAAGTGAGAATACATGCACTGTCTATAGAATTCTAGAATTCAAGGAACAATCCATTTTCATTTAGCCATATAACATAGGTGTCCAAATCATATTTTTCTTGAACCAAATTAAACTAGAGATTACTTGAGGAACCTAATTCTAATTCTGCCTTTAGTGCAACTAAAATTCAGTTAAAAACTAAATTTAAAGAACTCATTGAGCTAAAATCCAACAAATCTATGTCTCCTTAATAGTAGACAAAGAATTACCTATATCTCACTCTATAGAAGTCTAATTATGCTAATTTTTTATTCTATGGAAAGTTAATATCTATAGGAAAACTTCTATATAGATCTTTTAAGCTAAATCTAGTAATAGATGGTCTTGAAATTTGTCATGTGTCAAATGTTGGAAATTAAGAAAAACTAAATGGGTTATAGAAAACTATCATTAGTAACTTAAGTAAGATATTTTATTTACACTATGACACATCTATATATAAGTATGTATATGTATGAGTACTTGAGGACCATGAACATATCAAGGCAATTGCCATAAGTAAACAATATGAGCTTATGGATAAGTATGTGTATCCAAGAATTTTAAGTTAAGTGTGTTTAATGTGCGATAAGACTTTTAAGTTTATTTAGAGGTTGAATGAGCATAAAAGGATGATGATATGATGCATAATAAATAAAAAATAAAGTATGTATGTGTGAGGATTATGTTTTAGCCGAATGATATGTTAAGAGAAAGGAGAAGCCATAGTTTTTATATAGTAAAACCCAAGAAGACTAAGTGATACTTATAAATATGAGGATGTTAAGTAAATTTAAGGAATCTAATTACACTACATATTATGTATGTTATGTATATATGTAACTAAGTGAAGAGATAAGTGTGTTAGTATTTTGATATGAGCCGAACATTTCATATGGTAGAGACTAAGAAGGTTAAAGGATATTTATGTATAGGAACATGTTAAGAAAAATGTGAGGAAGTTATTATATTAAATTGTATGGATATCATGTATTAAAATTATGTAAGAGTGGAAATAGGAACTGATGTGAAAACAAAGATACTTAAGTATGTTATAAAATATAAGCAATAATCAAATAGAGAGAGGAAATTATTATGACATATTTGATTATGGTCCTTTTGTGCCATTTTGTGTGGGATATGAGAATCAAAACTGATCATGGAAAGTATTGAAGACATATGTGTGCCTACAACTAGAAAAGCTTAAGACAGTAATTGAATATGTCTGTAAATTCATAAAATCCAAAAATGATAAGAAATAATTATGTACATATGCATGCTCTATGAACCTAAAAGGCCATAGACATAAAGTAAGTGTGGTTTTGAATGACATGTGAGCTAAAGGTGACATGAAAGGAGTTTTATGTGTATTTATGTGAATTATGAACTTAATATGACATATGAAGGATTAGATATAAATATATGTCTATGAATCAAAGTGCCATAGGAAAGATTATGTGAAATGCTTGATTCATAATAAATTATGTAATATAGAATATACATGTTAAAGTAATGATGGATTGATATGATAAGCCATTTCATATACATAAGTGTTTAAGGAACATACACATAATTTGAAAATAAGATAATGATAATTGTCTCAAGAAAATTATGATGGCCTAGTGGCTTCTCTTATGAAGATAATGGTAAGTGATGCTTTATCATGATGTGAATTCTTATGAATTAAAATTCTTGTGATCTTTATATTATGGAATTTATGGTACATGGATAAAGCTTTGTGTATTTTGAATGTTGTAATCTAATTCTATACATCTAAAGGAAAGTAAATGCCCATATGAATGTAAACAACCATGTCTAGATATGTTGACTAGTTAACTAGGGAGATTACTAGCTGCTAGGGTACTTCAGTGCCTACTTATGGCCTTTGGCCCAGTAATGACCTTTGTGGTCTAATAATGACGTTTAGGTCTAGAAATGACCTTTATAGTCTAATATGGCCTTTATGGCCCAGAAAGTCTCATTATCTAGTATCAGGATGTATGTCTATTGAGTATGGGCAAGTGAAAGAGGTTCCTATGATGAAATGGTGATTTTATAAAGAATGGATAAATAGTGAAATTGGTTAAATTCTACTAATCAAACATAAGTTACTAGTATTATACATGATGTTATATGCTCTTTATTCGTAGTACTTGCATGATGAAAATGCTTAAATTTTGAACAAAATAAATACTAATGAAACTTGATCTTTATGTTTTGGGTATGAATGTGTAATACCACTATATGTTTGTTACATGAATGTTAGGTATCATAAGACATGACATGTAAATGATATGAATTAACTTCATGTTATAAAATGTTAGTATATTTGATGTTTATATGCAGATATGATATTAATATGCTTCTAAATGAAGTAAATCAAAATTTAAATCATTCTTTCTCTTAGTATTATTTCTATGAGTATTACTGGTTTATGACAATGATAAATATAAGACTTATTTAGCTTAGGGTTGCACCACTGAGGATTTTATCCTCAGCGACATTGGTTTTATCTCGCACAAGTACTAATGCTAATAAAGTTAAGGGAGACTAAGAGCTACATCAAAGTCTAAAAGAAAAAGAAGATATTTGATCTATAGTTTTTAGTTTGTATTGTATTTAAACCTTGTGATGTATATAATGAGATTTTTAGACTTGTAATCTAAATTTTATGTAATTTTTTAATATGTTAAACTCTATACTTGTGTTTTTTATATCTATATAAAGGACTGTATCATGTTAGATCAATAAGAATTATAATGTTTATCCTTATTGTAAGAATAGACACTATGTAGAAGTGAGTGCAATGCATAATGCTTTTCTAAAGGATTATAAAAGTTATGGTGATAATGGAGATGATGATTTTTTATACAAAGATGTTGTGTTTTCTTTACAAATTTCATATTTTTTGGTTGTTCTCTGAACAACCATTATACTATCAAAATTTTGATGTAATGTTTGCTTATAAACTTATTTTAAATGCACATAAAATGCTTTTATACCCAAAGTCACCTTTTGGAATTTTATAAATGAAATATTTTCTTTTCTTCTTTAAATAATGGTTTTTGAGTTAATTGTGTGAGTGTGATTTGTGAATACAAGTGACGTCTATAGCGAAAGTAGGTCATAACCTGCTCTTATTGAATTCTCTCCCAAGAGTTAGGTAAGGATAGTTATAATTTTTATTGATCTACACCATTAAAGAGGGGAGACTGTTGCTCTTTATTTATTTATTTCACTTTTATTAAGCTATTTTAGTTCACATTCTAATAAAAAGTCTATACAGACCTCTTCTTGTGAGGAAGTCTTATCTGCACAGACATATATTCCCATATATACCATAATTCTCTAGTCTGTAAAAACTTACATCAGATATCTATGTAAATTTCTTTTCTTTTATTTGTATTTTCTTATCTTGGATCTAGTGTAGGTGCCTGGATTTTAGGGCTAGAACTTTTCTATAAGTTCAGACTTTGATTTGACCTGAAAAGCTTGCAGTGGAACCTAAATTGGAGAAAAAATTAGAATCTGTGTTGGTAGTAGAGGGCTTTGTCCGATAGGCCCAAGCTTAACACTGATGCAAGTTCGTATGTTTAGCTAATGTTAGTATAATTTCTTATATTTGAGCATGTATGATTTGATATTGAAACTGAGTATTGATTTTATGGATGTTAAGTTATTTTAGAGGGTCAAATGGACCCAAGTGTCATAGATGTATAAAGGAATGTTATATAAATGTTGTTTTTATGTAGATTACTATTTGGGATAGTGCCCAGCATAGCCATTATGCTGTCGAAATTTTGGCACAAGGACCCTAATAGTACACCTCATAAATCAATTTTTGAAAATCCATATTTTTATGTAAACATGCATGCAAAGTATATTTTAAATCTATTAAAAAGGTTTTTAATAAATAAATGTTTCTAACAAGTTTAGTTCGGATATCATTTGTGTGTTGCTCTGTACTCAAGATCAATGGTCTGACTAGGTGAGGAGTTTCACATTTAGTGGTATCAGAGCTTCAGTTTAGGCATTCCTCAATAGATATGAGTTGCATAATAATGCTATAGGATCTAAAAAGTACACATCACATAACTATACATATTGAGGCTTATAATCTATGTTCTTTTTCTTATAGATTAAGGATGAGTCAAAGTAGACCTCAGGATGATAAGGAAGCTAAGAGCCATGCTCTGACGGTTATGACACAAATGGCCACTAGGGTTGAGTTTATAATCTCCAGTGATGTAAGGCAAGTAGTACAAGGACCTTAAGTGCAGCATATTTTGTTTGAACAAATGATAGAATTAGTGAAGCAAGCATCTACTGCTACTGTTGTTACTGTAATTCATCTTGCACCATCTCCACCAGCCCAACTAGAACCTCAGTCTCTACAAAAGACTTATCTTAAGATATTAAAGAAGAATAAAGTTGAGGATTTTAAGGGTGAGAAGCAGGATAGATCCCAAAGAGCTAAGTACTGGTTAGACAGAACTTTTAGGATCATGTAACAAATGAAGTGTATGATTATGATGTTTATAACACCGCCTATCCAAATCCATTTTTAGACTAAACAAGAGATGTCACTTCCCTGAAGGTTACCTATCATTATACTACTCTAACCTAACAACATTTAACCTCATGTGAAATATTATTTAAAAAGCCCAATTATTTATAAAGCCTGAATTTACAAAATTCTGGTAGCATAATGGTTGTCTAGGTGAAAAACCAAAACTTTTGAACTTATAAGAACACTTCTAAAACTAGACTCAAATATTTTCATAATCACTGGGTCTATTTGACCCTCGAATCATTCTTAATCACATCATCACTATGTTAGCTTCTCAATCAATGTAATACACATATCAAGCAAAGTAATAACTTATCATACATGGATCTATACATTCATGTTCATGTAGCTCAAAATCTAATTAATCATGTAATTTAGTTTAAAATATTTTAATACATTTGACCATATTTGACTACCTCTAAGGCCATGACTACTTTCATATATGAGTGCCACTAATCAAACTCTTAAACATAGATGTACCAATGGAATATCCTCCTCGAAAGTCCCTACTACACCACTACATAAGGTGGTACTGATAGTTGTCATCTAACACCTGCATATTAGAGAGCCGACATGCTGAGTATACACTCAGTGGTGAATTTAATGATATATGCATTATATAAAACACATACATCACATAAGCATGCAAAATCATTTATTTATATGTGCACTCCATTATTATATTACTAGTTTTCTACAAGTACTCAAGTTATTAAGTTATGTGTATACACCATTATCATATTTTCATTCCCATATAGATACTCAGATTATTAGATTATATTATATTCTTTCTATTAAATCCTTACATCTCATATACCCTTATTCCATAGTCATAAAGCATTTATTTATTTGTATATTTCTCTTTTTATCAAGTTAAGTCTATGAGGTAGTTTTAACATGTTATTACTCCTATGGTCAATATATGTTAACTATTATTAAGCCCATATCCGTCTATGCTCATATCTCTAGTTATACATTTAGGTCCACTATATCATTTATCAGCCTATTTCCAATTTTTGCCTCATTACCTTGTCACATCATTTCTTTTAAATTATCATTATTAACATTATTTTAGGCCCATACTTAGGAGACTATCATACACTAGACAACGGGATCCATCTTGTATAGTGGCCCATATTTTAAGCCTCGACATTTGTACACACCATCCATCCGATAGCAGAGATTAGTTCTATAAAACCTCCTATTACCGAATGGTAGGGATCAGTCCAACTGGACCTCCTTACAAGCTAGATTATAAGGATCAGCCCTAGTGGACCTCCCAATATCCCAAGTCTCAACCTCAATGGATAGTAGGGATCAACCTTAGTAGAACTCCCAATATCCATAGCAACATGGGTAGCAGGGATTAGCTATATAGACATCCCAATACACAAAGCAAAATGGGTAGTAGGGATTAATCTGAGTGGACCTCCTAATACCCAGAGTGTGCAGGCTCAATTAAAGTCCGGCGGCTTCACCTGCCATACAATAGGCTAATATCCTCATAGATCAAGCCCCTAACAGCCACAAACTACCAAGTTGACTAGTTAACCTATGTAGTAAGTGGCCTAGCTAATATGGGCCAACTTCAGTCATTTTTCTCAATCACTTGTTTTATGCCATTTAATTCATGTTTAACTTACATGCATTCTCACCAAACCATTTTATTCAAAGATACACATGTTTACATTCATTTACCATTACTTTCAAACTTTTGAGTCCAGCATCAACTATTCTTTTTCTCATTTTACATAGCCATATTCATTGGCCATTCACTCCATTATCATGCCATGTTATGTCACTTGGATTTCTATTAAGTTATGGTTGTCTTGTTTTCATACTTTACTTTGCTATTACATTATCATAACACATATCTCATTTATTTATTCCACTATTAATCATCCCATTCTTATAATCGCACTCTTCCAAGTACAAACACACATTAAATACCCTTAAATAATATAACATCCACTTTGTCATCCTTGCACATACCTCATAGCCATTACATGCACAAGTACACTCAACTAGTTTCTTTATAGTTACATGTTACCATTATGCATTTTCCTTACTTCTTAACTCATTTACTTTACATACATATGCCAATCACACATGCACACACATCTTTACTCTTAGTGCACAATTTGGCCAACCATATTTCCCACACAAACACATTATGTTTTCCATATGCCCTTACTCATTCATGTTTATTATACTCACCATACCAGACATGCACATTTTCCTCATGGAAGCATAAACACTTGCTTTAACTAGTCCACACACATGCTCACACCTATATATGTAAACTTATTTGACATAAAATACTTATTACCTTAATTTCACTTACTTATTTCTCCATACCTCAATCACATTTATTACTTAATTACCATTTCATTTATACCATACACCTTTAATTATACTTACATATACACATATACTCTTTTATATACCTCTCAGCCATTAGGTCAAACACATCTACATGGAATTTCTCATTAGCTCCTCATTTTAAACATGCCTACCACTATCTCGCCAATTCATTTACATTCCATATACAACTCAACTATATATACACACACACATTCTTTGTACACATACCATCTGCCAATAACTCAATCACACACATATATAATCTATGCTTCTCATTCCTTTATGCATTCATACTTAACATCATTCCTACACTCTACACATACATTTACCAAACACAAAACATGTAACATACGTGCCTAACTCCACACTTCCATACACATATATTGACATATAAATGATGTAAAAGTCAACACACAATGCATATGACATTAAATCCACTAATAGTGGGCTCCAAAACATTCTTATTACACTTCAGAACCTTTAGTCTCCTCTTTCTCCAATAATTCTATCATTACACTACAAACATATTAGGTTTTAACTTAAAAAATTTCTATAAAAATCTACATATCTCTACATTAAAATCTATTTATATAGGAATTCTTTACACCTTAAATCCTATCTAATAAAAATAAGGAACCATGAGAAAAATTACTTACACTCAAATTGGTCACTATTTACCAAGCTTTAAAATCTCCTCAAATAAGGAATCCCATGACTTTTTCTATGTAAAATCATGGTTAAGAGACTATAGAGGCCAAGATAGGGGTTTCACCTTAAAGAAACCACATAGATTAAGGGGTAAAATGAAGAAAAAAGAAAGGAAGGGAGAGAGAGGAATGGCATCAGCCATTAGAGGAAAAAGGGAGAAAGTGAGTTGATTTTGCTCCTATACACCTACA
>CANXYI012096523.1:0-11049 GCA_948208565.1 Hura crepitans
GTTCAGGGTATGTTATTTTCGAGACCATCCGAGCACTTTCCCGGGTCTCGAACTGTCCGAGTCTCAAAATATTTTTACCTCCAGAATAGGTAGTTTATGACCTATAATTAATTATTGGTTCTGTTAAAAATTTTAATTCATTCATTTAGACCCTTTTCCGGCCTGTCAAAGTTTTATGACCAATATGGCAGTCATCGGACTCGAAATGATAACCCGCACCGTGAGGAACATCAATCCGGTTCCGAAGGCACTGTTCATAAGACGTCGACCGGCGGACGTTACACTACTTGTATGGTGAGAAATGTTACACCTACACAGAACATAAGAGTCTAAAGTACCTCCTAACTTAGAGAGAATTGAACTTGAGGTAGAGAAAGTGGTTAGAACTAATTAAGGATTGTGATTGTTTAATAGATTACCACTTGGGGAAAGCTAATGTGGTGGCAGATGCTTTGAGCAGGAAATTTATGGTGACTTTGAGATTCATGAATGCTATATTATAGTATAACAATGAGAATGTTATGTTGGTTGAGTTATAGATTAAACTAGATTACAGACATCAGATAAAAGAGGCATAGGGTAGAGATAAGACATTGATGTAGCTGGTAAGTAAAGTTGAAGAGGGGAAGAGACTAGGATTTAACTTGAGTGAGGATGAATATCTATATTATCAAGATAGGTTACATGTACCTAATATAGATGACCTGAGGTTATAGATATTGAGGGAGGCATATGAAGCTCCTTATTCCATACACCTTAGTAGTACTAAAATGTATTTGAACCTGAAACTTTAGTATTTATGGTCAGGGGTGAAGAGAGATGTGGCAGAGTATGTTGTTAGATATCTGACATGCTAGTAGGTAAAATCTAAACATTAGGTTCCTTCTGGATTGTTGCATCCTATAGCAATACTAGAATGGATATAGGAAAAGGTGACAATGGATTTTATAATGCCTATGACTAGAGATAAATGTGATACTGTGTGGGTGATTATTGATAGACTAACTAAGATAGCTCACTTCATCCTTATCAAAATGGACTACTCACTAGAAAAGTTGGCTAAACTATACATTGATGAGATTGTCAGACTTTATGGTGTACTGTGGCAATCATTTCTAATAGAGATCCACAATTCACTTCCAAGTTTTGGATGAAGTTGCATAAAGCCTTAGGCACTAAATTGACCTACAGTACAGCCTTTCACCCTCAGATAAATGGACAATTAGAAAGGGTAATACAAGTGCTTGAGGATATGTTGCGTAGCTATGCCATTGAATTTAAAGGCAGCTAGGATCAATACTTATCTCTAGCTAAGTTTGCCTGCAATAATAGCTATCAGACTAGTTTGGGCATGGCCTCATATGAAGTACTATATGGCAGGAAGTGTAGAATGCCTTTATGCTAGAGTGAGATTAGGGAGAGCAAAATCTCAAGTGTTGATCTTATTAGAGATGCATAAGAAAAGGTTAAGACTATCAAAGAAAGGTTAAAAGCTCTAATTGATAAGTAGAAAACCTATGCTAATTTGAAGTGAAGGGATATTGAATATGCCGTTGGTGAGAAAGTATTCTTAAAGGTGTCTCTAAGGAAGAAGGTCCTCAGATTTAGGAAAAAAGGGAAGCTGAGCCCCAAATTCATTAGAGCATATGAAATCACAGAAAGAGTGGGACCTTTAGCGTACAAGCTAGCTTTGCAATTTGAATTATCATAGATTCTTGATGTGTTTCATGTCTCAATGCTGAGGCAATACAAATAAGATCCCTCCCCCATAGTTCTAACAACAAATGTTGAAATACAGCCAGACTTGAGCTACGAAGAAGAACCAATATAGATACTAGCCAAAGATGTGAAGCAGTTAAGGAATAAAACCATTCCTTTGGTTAAAGTCCTCTAGAGGCATCATAATGTAAAAAAAGCTACATGGGAGCCTGAAGAGTAGATGACGGCTTAGTATCCACACAGGTAATTTCAAGGATAAAATTTCTTAAAAGGAGAAGAATTGTAATGCCCCTAAGTCGAGGCTCTATAAATAGTACCATTGAGGCTGAAAAAGTGTTCCCGGAGTGCTGGATCACCTTTACAAGGCCCGAGGCAAGGGTACTAGTCATGAAACTTCGAGGGGCCATAAAATGATAAAATTGGCTTAATTTAAAGATTTAGCAAAACTAATAAATTATTTTAGGCTGTAATCTAATAGGCTATAGGCTTAGACATAGTCAGGCCGGGAATGACCCACGATGCACCCGAACAGACCTAAAAATGCCATACCAAAGGTTGAAAATTCCCTTTAGTCCATTGGTGAAAGAATTTTTGAATTCCAAAGTCGTTTGTAAATTTTCTTAATTTTGAACTTTACATGTAAATTGAGGTAATTAGTTAATTGGCCCGTTGGTGGAATTTGGCTGTGAAATTTTATGAGCCTCTAAATGGGGCCAATTGTGGTTTTTTAAAATAAATGTAATGATTTTTAGAGGTTCATCTAATTTTTAAAAATTCTCCGAAGTTTCTATCAAAATCAAACTTTTTCGGCACACTCGGGTGGTATGTGGCCCCATCCATGCCACCTCACGCACTATATAACCTTCAAGTTGACACCTAAGTGTCCATATGGAAAGTGCCACTCACTACCCCACTCACCCTTTATTTTTCTTCTTCCTTACACTCGACGCCATTTCTTCTATCCTTCCACCATTTTTGTTATTTCTTGCAATCTTTGCTTTTCTTAATTGCCAACAAAAATCATCCTAATGTGTTAAGAATTAAATTGTGAAGGAATTGGGAGCCATAGAAGTCCCTAAAGATTAAAGAAATTCAAGGTGTGTGCAAATGTACATCAAAGGGGGTTAAGAGGCAACTTCATATGTGTAAGTGATTCCATCCTTTTTAAATTATTTCCTAGAGGATTTAGTGATTCGAAGAATACTCATATGCTTGGAATATGATTTGGGGACTTGTGTGGTTTTTTAAGGATTTTTGAATGAAAGGTGGCGTGTATGGGAGTGAATGCAAATTGAGGGGAAAGTAGGCCTCCTTCAAGTTTGATGTGAAGAATAATCTTTTTTTAGTAGCAAGGTATGTGAATTTAAGGCATTCAAAGCATGGACCTTGAATTTCAAGTGTGATAGGTGTAGAAGTCTTGTATGGAAATGGTGGAAAATGTAGCTAATGTATGCAAATTAATGAATTAGGCATATACTTATGTTAATGATGTATGGAATGTATGTTTGGAATGATAATTTGGTTAAAAGAATGCATGGAATGGCTTAGTCTTTTTTTAGCCGAGAGGTGTATGTAGGCTTGTGTGTGCGAATATAGATTGCTAAGGTGATTTTGTTAAGGGTTCTAAGGTGTTTGACATGTAAGATGTGTGAATTTTACTTCTATGTAGTGAAATTAAGAGAGGTACTATTGGGCCTTAGTGAGGCCAAAAGGGTTGCTTGGCATGGAGGCTTGGTGTGCGAAGAGTTACCATGGCAACTTGTCTAGGAATTAGCTTGTTAGTGATGACATTTTAGGTGTAGGTGATGAAATAGATAAATAAGGCTTGTGTGTGTGTGTACTAGGTGTGGCCGAGGCATGTCTAAGGTGTAAAATGGCCTAGTTTGTATGGCAATGGTATTGTGTGTGTATAAGCATGCTTGATTGATGTTAAAATATGTGCATGTGTGCTTAAATGTGATTACAAGCATGAGTATGGCAAATTGGGGACATTAGCCGAGAGGTATGTAAGGCTAAATGGCATGAAAATTAGGTATGGTATAACATGACATATTTGGCATGAATTTTGCAATATCCATATGGCATGGCTTAAGTAAATATGCATTAGTAGTAAGTCATGAGATAAATATAATGTGGGATACCTTTTTAAGGTTAGGGAATGGTTGAAAAATAAACTTGAATGTGGCTTATGATGACTTGGTAAAAGTGACCCTAAAATGGACTAGCTTTGGCATGAAAATAGTACCTTAAATTGAACCAATTTGTAATGTCTATGTGACACGGAAGGGAAGCCACTTTTGTGGCAATTTGAGATATACATTTGAGATTGGCTTTAAGCCTATGAAAATGTATGATCATTAGTGCAAGTGGCACTAAAAATTGGCTTGGAAAGGACTTAATTTGGACCTAAAATGGCATATGCAAAAATAGAAATTGACTTATAACTGTCTTATAAAATAAATTTAGGAACTCATATTTAAAATGATTACTTAGCATGTGTATAAATGAGCCAAAATAATGGATTAGAGTTGATTTATATGGTTTTAATTATGCTTAAGATAGTGCCCTAAAACAGTTCAAAAAATTGACATGTAATTGTCCGATAAAGCTAAAAATAACATGTAACTATCTAGGTCAAAAATCAATTGTCTAATAAAAATTATAACTGTCTATTTTCAACTTGGAATATTATAAAAAGATGATCAGTAAAGAAATGAACTTAAAATGAAGTCAAATGGCCGATTAATTAGACACCCATTGGATGGGTTGACCAGTCAACTTAGGGATTAGCAGCTGCTGGACTATCTATTTATTAGACTAGGCTGGTGCAGTGGTTAAGATTCTTAAATGGGCCACTACACTAGTTTGTGGGGTAGACCACTATATTGCTAGCATTATTTTCTATATATCAGACTATGCCGGTGCAGCAGTGAAGGTCCCTAAATGGGCCACTGCACTAGTCTTTGGGACAGACCAGGATGAATAATTTGACATGATAAATAGCCATTGGGAGGTCTATGGACTAATCCCTGTACACAGATACTCATTTTTGGGAGGTTCCTAAGAACTAATCCCTATAGCAATATCAGGCCGGTGCAGCGGTCGGGGTCTAAAATGTGAGCCACTACACACTTTTCAGTTCCCTCTTAGTCGAGTGTCTGTATGTGTCGTCTACCTAGTTCGGCCTATAAAATGGAATTAAAGTAAAGTAAAACATAAGTCTAACATAATTGATGATAACTTATGATGATAAATTTAATAAATAAAACACAGCGGCATTTTAGTAATTTTAAAGTAAACATGGCATATCATCTGAATGATATTAGTCACCTGGCATATCACCCCCACAAGCAAACATAATACAATTGTTTATTAATACATGTGGCATGTTTTAAATGGTTTAAATTCAACACTGAGTTTTATACTTAGTGTACCTGTGTTGTGGTGCGCAAGTAGCAAAGACAAGTAAACTAGCCTTAATGATCATGCAGTGTAGCAATACAAGTTTTAAAGGGTAAATAAAGTTTCTTTTATTTAGGTAGTGGCATTAATGTAAATATGGTAGGTATGGGTCTGCATGCTTAAAAGCTACATTGTCTGTATATGTCTGTAATTATAAGAACTTAAAGTGTTGTACTTAATTAAGAAGCTTGATGAATGACTATATATATGAACCTTGATAAATATGGGCCTGACGCCCTTTGTGTTGCTTTATGTCAAATGTTTGATTTAGGGGACCAGAAAGGTCCAGAAGGAGGTTAATGGGCCATATTACCTTTAGAAGTATTTTTATAGGTGGAAAAAAATTTTTAGAATGTCCCTAGGCAGCTATTGTGTCGCCAAAATTTTTCCAAACATAAGAAAGGTCCATTAAAGGAATTCTAATATGAAAAGAACATGATAAAGCAGAAAAGTGGAGTTAAATACCTAATGTAGGACCAGTTTGATTAAATATTTAGATTTTAGTAAGTGTTAAATGAAGGAACCCTAGGGAAATCTAAGGATGGGTGACTTATAAGAAGTGCAACACTTATTAGATTTCCTTTGAGATTTAGTAGGGGGTGTCACAGGGATAGCTCTGGGATGTGCTTGGATGTACCTAAAAATAGCATACCTTGAAGCTCAAAAATTCCAATCTATATGTTGGTGAAGGAATTTTAATTTTTTTAGACCATTTGATATTTTTTTTCAAAATTTCTTATTTTATGAGTGAATAGTAACTATAATTGTCATTGGAAGTTGAGCCTAAAATTTTACGGGCATCTTAATGGGCATAATTGAGGATTTTTAGAATTGAAATGACTATTTTTCAAGGTCCAAAAAAAATAACATGAATTTTTGAAGTTTAAATGGAAAATCAGGTGAATACGAGCTGTTTGATCGCCACTTGTTACGATCCGGGCTATCCACCTCACTAATATAAAAGACTTTACACATGTGGGAGTGTCATATGTGCAAAGCAACCATCTCCCACCCCTTGACACCCAAAAAGACAATGCCATTCTCACCTCCCTCTCCCACCATTTTTACTTTCTCTCTCCTCCCTAACACAGCTAAACATTATGAAATTTATATGGAATAAACCCACCATGACCTCTAGAATCTATTCCAAGCAAAATAATTAAGAAATTTGGCTTGGAAAGTGATAAATTACATACGGGTGAATAATGACAATTTTAAGTGTAAGCATTGATTTCTTAATTTTTATTTTTATTTTAGATAGCTTACATGATTCTAAGAAAAACTATGGTTGTAATTTCAATTTGGAGGTTTGTAGAATTTTTGGGAATTTTTCTGAGTGTAAAATTGGTTATGTTTAGGACAAGAAAGGGGGAATGAAGGAGGAGATCAACCAAGACCATAACTGGTGGAAAAAGGGTGTTCTCACACCTTAGGTATGTGGACTTGGTGTAATTCTTACATGCCATGAATTTGTGCATATATATGTGCATGTGAGTGTGTATGGAAGTTGTGAAGGTTAAGTATATGCATGGAATTGATGTAACTTAAGCATGCCATCATGTTAGTCTCACAAAAATAATGTGGTATGCATGATTTGGAAGAAAGAAAATAGGTGTAGGTGAATGAACTTGTAATGGTTGAATGGTGTGTGTAGGATTAGCATAGTGTATATGTATGTATATGGCGTGATAAGTATGGCATTAGCTTAGGATTGAGATGAAAATCATGGTGGAAAAAATAAACTACAAGAAAGGAGTTGATAAATAATGACTTGATAACTATTGCCTTAAAAATGGGACTTACTTATGTTACATGGAAATGTATGTGAAATGGGCTAATTGAAATGTAAGAATGATGACATAATTAATCATAAATAAAATGGAGTTAATGATAATGCATGATGAATGGCATATGAGAGGACTTGAGGATTGCTATGTGAAATGCATAGAAATTTTGGAATGGAAAAATGACCATATGAATAGTGATTTGTGAAAAATGACCATATGAATAGTGTTTTGCGACAATGACATGTAAATGAGGAAGTTGCATAAGTGCACCCATGTTAAGGATGTCAAATGTCAATATTGAGATAGTGATTAAAAAGGGACTGTTAATTGTATGATTGAAAGATAATAAATAATTTAGACCATCCATTAGACTCCTACTAAATGGGTTGATTAGCCAACTAGGGAATTAGTAGCTGCTAGGAATTGTGGTCCTTTTAGGCCTACTATTTGTATCATGGAGATAGCAAGTGCAGCAGTCGAGATTTTAAGGTTAAACCTTGCACATTCGAGTATTGAGAGGTCTATGCGGGCTGATCCCCGCTACCTATTGGAGTTGTTTATGGATATTGAGAGGTCCTACGGGGATGATCCCTACTATCCACTAGTGTTATGATAGAGATGTTGACTAGAATATTAGGAGGTCCCATGGGGCTAGTCCCTACTATCCCTTTTGTAGATGTTGGAAGGCCTATGAGACTGATCCCTGCCATGTACTAGTCTAGTGTTGGGAGGTTTTAGAGAACTAATCCTTGCCATTTGACTAGGTAGGTGCAACTAGTGAGGCCTAAAATGTGGGCCACTTCTTTAAGAGTAGTCTCTCTAGCGTGGGCCTAAATAGAAAAGAAATAAAAGAGTATAATTGAACGTAATTAATAATAATGCTAATTAAGCTGTAATGTAGACTAGAACTATTTATACTCATATGAAGGAATTTAATGAATGACTTGCATGACAAGGCACTGTAATATATTAATATTGTTGCATGCTAGTGATCTCATTTGCTTTCTTTATTATACATTTCATATTATGTGTGTGAATGTGATGCATCACATGCATTTTTTATACTAAATCCACCACTGAGTGTATACTTAGTGTGTTAGTGTCCCGATGTACAGTTTGTAGACGTTGTTAGTTGTCTAGCCCTAATAAGTGTAGTGTAGCAGTCTTGCTCACTGGGTATTATTTCCTATACCTATAATGGTTGTAGAAATGGCACTTATGTATGTATGTGTGAAGGACATATATATTGTAAATTATGGACATGTATTTTGACTCCTATATAAATCATATAAATAGATATGTATGTTTTTGAATAGCTAAATAGTATGGCTGTGTTTGCTAGTTGGATATTATGGGTCTAAGACCCTGTGTTGATTGTGTTGTTTGTGATTGATGGGATATTCAAAGGACTAGAAGGGTCCAAAAGCTGTGAGATGTGTGGGTGATGATTATAGAAGTGTTTGAAACATGAAAATTTTTTGGTTTTTCACTTCGGTAGCCGTTATTCTACCCAAATTTCTCTGAAGTGGATAATAGGCTAAAAATAGAATTTTGTTAGTCTAATATATTCCATAGGAGAGGACTATATGTTTATTTCAAAGAACTGACTGAGTTATATCATCGTATGGAATAATGTTATAAGTGTTAAACGAATGAAGTTTGGGGAAATTTCAGGATGGGTGACTTAAGGGAAGTAGCATTCCTTATCTGTTTCCTTTGGGAGTGGGTAGGGGGTGTTACATTTACTGATATCAGAGTAGATTTAGGCATAGTATACATGAGTGACAATGTCACACCCCGTACTGGATTCCCGAAGAAACCCAATAAGTGGTGCACTTCCTTCTAGGTCACCCATCCTAAAATTTCTCCTATGCTCATTTGTTTAACTTTTACTTATTCTGTAATATTTAATCCTATCTGACTCCAAATTTAGTCTAGTTTAATCTTACACACTATTTAGGGTCATACCATATCAATCATGCCAATATTTCCCAATTACGGGTCTATCAAGTATATTCCTAAAATCCGGCAGCATAACAGCTGCCTAGGTCTCTAACCAAAATTTACACACCTATAAAAACACTTCAAAATCTCAATCTATGTCACCTGAACCCTTCTGGTCCCCCATTTCTCAACCTAATGTCAACATTCTATCAGTTCATACACTTAGGCCTCAGGCCACAATCAAATAATCATGGATATAAAGCCTCAGGCTCACAACCTATATCATCAAGTAAGAGCAATTATATGTTCAAAATAGTTTGGTGGAAACTTATTACAAAACACTATCTATGATATAAATAGAACCTCTTATATGGTACCCATGCCCCACTTATATACATGAGTGCAAAACTGTATACCAACATATAAGAACCTTACTCACCTGTCCTTTGAACCTTGACTGCATACACTCGAGGCTACTTACAGGTTTTGATTACTTGCGCACTAAAACTAGTACGTTGAGTATATAATACTCAGTGGTGAACTCAAAGATTTAAATCATGTCATATAAATTATCATGCATTTCTATAGTAGTACGATTCATTTATCCAGACAAGTTATTATCTCATCAATTAAGAAGATGTTTATCAAAATGACCACACTACCCTTCTTGTATGGTTATTATTCATTAGTAAGATACTATCTTAAAATTCAATCTATTATGAACATCTATCATTTTTTTATGATAATAGTAACTAGTTCAAAATCTTAGACCAATGTTTAAACATTGTTGTCAAATAACCAACATGCCCCTATTCTTATTTTTAACCTATTTATTGCTTATATAGTTATTTTCAACCCATAATTTATACATCTAGGCCATTCCTAGATATAGTATTCTAGTCCTTTAATTTATAAGGTAGTTCATGGTATGTATACATAATTACTAAAATGCCTTTATGCCAATTCAAGTCAATAAATCATTCATTTACTTATTATAACCCAAGCAAATCATAGTTTTATATCATTACTATAGGTAGCATGCATAATCTTTATGGGTTGAGCCAATAAGTACTGTACATATGAAATTACCAAAATGCCCCTACATGTGTGCGGTCCAATTATCTAGGTAATTGTGTCATACTATGCCTTGTATCATATTCTAATATCACAGGTAATTTATTTTACTTATTTAATTTATTTTAGCTAGACCCTCTAGAAAAATGACACTGACATATACTGGACCTAGAGGGAATAAAAGAAACTGTATAGTGATCCATGTCTTAGACCCTGACCACTACACCAGCTTGATCAAGTGAATGTTTACAGCCAAGTCTAACTGTCCAACTAGTGTAGTGGTCCTATAGGACCTATGCCACTGCACCGGTAAAGATTAAGTGGATATCCATAGCTAAGTCTAGTTGTCTGACTAGTGCAATGGTTCTAAGGGACCAATGCTGCTGCACCGATAAAGATAAAGTGAATGTCCATAGACAAGTCTGACTATTCGACTAGTGCAGTGGTCCTACGGAACATATGCCATTGCACTGGCAAAGATTAAGTAAATGTCTACAGCTAAGTTTTACTGTCTGACTAGTGTAGTGGTCTTACGGAACCTATGCCACTGCACTAGTAAAATTTAATATTGGAAACAGGTGGCAAGGGTAGAAAGTTATCTGTCCAACAGACTAGTACAGTGGCTCCAATGTAGACCTAGGCCACTGTATCAGCCTTGTCCAAAAAATAGACAATGTAGCAGTTGCTAAAATCCCAATGTTAATCAGTAAACCCATCTAGTGGGTATCTAACTAATGGACCATTAACTCAATTTAAGTCCATTTCTTTACTGATCCACTTTTTATAATATTCTTAAGTCAAAAATAGTTAGTTATAAATTTTATCATCTAGTCAATTTTTAGCTCGACCTAGTATGGCCGTAATTGGGTTATACATCGTAAATTTTCATAAGAATTCTTAAGTATTAAAATTGCCAAAATTTAAGGTATATTATGCTTGATTTTATTCCATGGGCATTTCTCATATAGTTGACATTTACTGTCCAGTGGTATTTTTGATTCAGGTAATGGTCTAACTGGACAATTATAGGTCCTTTCATTAAACTTTAAAAGTGAATTCTAGG
>CANXYI012096538.1:0-11160 GCA_948208565.1 Hura crepitans
CTTATTTTGAGATCATAAAAGATGTCATGTAGAAAACAAGGGTACGACCACTACACAGCTAAACTTTGCATTAGCCAATTCCTTTGACTTCAACTTTATTATTATTAACTACAAATAGCCACTTGACTACTGGTGAAAAGCAACAAAATCCATAAAAGCCTTTCTTTTGTTGGTTCATCAAGGTTAAGATTTAATTAGCAAAATTTTCTAAAAAATTAATAGCAGGCACATATACAATATGGGTATATGCCTTTTTAGGCTCTTTGCATTCATTGGCAAATTAGCCCTTCTTACCTTGAAATATTTAGAATTTTTTTGGTCCTTTTTAACAAGACCCTTGACTTTTAGTTTCTCTTAGTTAGCTCTATTCCCTTTCCTTTAAAGCCATTATTTGTACTTATGCTTAATGCTTAAAGTCTCTTTAGAGTTAAATGGAACTATATTTGTCTTCGCTGCGATTTTAGTCACCTCAAGATAATCCTCTTTTAACTTTAAATATCATGTAGTACCATTTATGTAAAATCGCCTAGCCCTATCTACAAAACACCAAGCTAAAGAGCATTACATTGTGTATAGGAAATTCGACAACACAATGTCTATCTAGGAGCACTACCTAAATTTTTCCTACATAAGAATTTGCACTTTTGCAAACTAATTCATCTAAAACTTCAATCTCAGCATCATCAAAATCCCACATATAACATTTCATCCATATATCTCATCCACAAGTATATCATCTCAAATTCCATATACTTATTTTATATACACACTCACACACATATATTACTTTTGATCATCTTATAAACATTTTTAATTATTTAATTATTGCTACATAACCATTCATACAAAGATTAAGGCATTAACATATTTATAGTATATATGTATATGTTTGCAAATATTTTAATAAGTGACAAAATAATTACACTTACATAAATGCTCTTCCAAATTAAATAATCATATAAAACATGCATAATAAGTTTCGTATAGCTTCTCGTGACTTCAGATCAACTCAAATTGGCTTTCCTATTAAAATCTTTATTTACTCTTAATCTATGCATGGAGAACCAACATGCTTAGCATAAAACTTAATGGTGCACACATAATTCTAAATGACCTTATTATTTCTTGTAAATAATAAAACTTTTACATAAACAAAAATTCCAAATAATAAAGGCATAACTTCAAGTAAGTTTACAATTCTTATATATAATCAAGCATAGAAAATCTCATATATTATTTCATTCTAATTCTTAAACTTACATGCATAATTAATTTTTAAGGCGTAAATTATTCTCTTATAATGATAATAGAAGATATTGTAAATTAACAATATAATTCCTAATTCTATTATTTAAATTTCATAGTTAAATGTATTAATTTATTTTTATTAAGATTTTATGAACATTAAAATCTCCTATTTAATTAATTTTCAAGATTCCCACTTAGCTCATGACAACTTATAATTGAGTCATTAAACTAGAGAATGAGGAATCTCAGGACTGAACACAATGATATCTTTAAATGGTATAACATCGATACGTGGTGCATTTTATAAAATGGGTACTAAGTGCCATATATGATGAAATGTGATTGGATTGTAATGCTCTAAAATCTCGATATTGGAAATAGTACTTTTTGAGATGTGAATAATACTTTTCAAGATATGAATAGTGTCACCCGAGGTTTGGGTTCATAGTAATATTATGGAGTGAAAGTAAACCTTATGGTTTTGCATATTAACCCATAAATAAGTTAATGCATAATCTGGAATTTTCATGAAATTCCCTAATATATAGCATTAGCCCACTAGTGGGTTAATGTTGAAAAAGTCTATATTCATAGTTTTACACATTAGCCCACTAGTGGGTTAAAGAGTAAAAGTCTGTTATTTCTATTTTTTGTGTGTGTTAAACCAAAAAAGATTAAGGCATTTGTTGGAATATTTTTGAGTAAATAATGGAATAAAAATGAAGTTTCTAAGCTGGTTAAAAAACTAGAAGTTATGGAAAAGAATATGGTTAAGGAGATCATATGATATTTATGTGTGTAAACATAGATGAAACTATGTATTTAAAGGTGGTCATGCTAAGAAGTAGTCATACTATAATATGGAAGCTAATGGGTTAAAGTAAGTAAGTGTAACCTTATGGTATTTCATATTAACTTAGTGATAGGTTAAAGTGTAAAAACCTATCATCAGGCAGATTTGTACATTAACCCACTAGAGGGTTAATATTGAAAAACCCTAACTTCTCAGTTTTACATATTAACCCACTGTCGAGTTAAAGGCAAATGCTGCATAATGTGAAAATGGGTATAAACCAAGGTAATATTTTTAATTGGATTTTCTTGGTTTTTGAACACAAATTTTTCAAGAAATATGAGAAATCATATGTATGATTATTTAGGATCAAAATAGATGTAAATTGGGGTTGAATTAGAAGAATGGATTAACAAACATAAAGAGGAGAATTAAGCAAGAATGAAAAGGAAATATATGTATGAAATGAAGGATGCTTACTTGGGCTTGACGTGGGCCATTGGATCTCTTTTAATGAAATGATCCTAACCTTTGATTGCTGGTATAAATACCCAACTCCAGCAACTGAAACACCTCATTTCTAGCAACAATTCTTTATTTTCTTCTTCCTCTTTCACGTGAAAACTGAAGAGAAGCCATAATATGGCTTCTCAACCTTTTTTCTCCAAATGTCTACCTAAACTCACCCTAAATCCACCATTTATGAAAGGAATCAATTCCTATATGGTCTGGATGTTAGTTTTGAAGGCTCAATTAAAGAAAAAGTAAGAGAATTTTGGGTGAATAGTACATGATGAATAGTAACTTAAATTTGAAAAAGGTAAGATTTCATCAATTTAGTTTTTTTTTTTTTTTGTATTCTATAAGTGCCCAAGAATATATTTATCAAATTAGAATTAAATTTGGATGACTCTACGAATTATTATGAATTTTTGAATATTATGGGTAAATAGTGACCATGTATAAAAAAAGAGTTTATTTTCAAGGTTTTATATTTTTTTGAGATGTAATGGGATTTCAATAAGTGATTTATCAATTCAAATTAGAAAATTGTTAGCTATTGAGATTATTGTAAATTTTTAAAGGTTATGATGAATAGTAACTCCAAAAATTTGAGGATGAGTTTTTGGATGATTTTATAATTTTCTAAGGTTCCTTAAGTGCCCAAAAAGAAATATTTAGAGCTATTTTGAATTATGGAGTCATATTTTAATTATTGTGAATTTTTCAATTGTGAATGAGGTTATGTTTAAAGAGGAAGAAAGAGAAGGGAAAATGGGAACTAAAAGCTTGATGACACTTTTGGAACGTATTTGAGCTTAGTGAGGTATGTGTATCCCTTATAGTATGTGTAATCAAAATAAAATGTAGGAATTCAATTAATTTCCCTAATTTTATATATTACACCTAATAGGCATTAAATGCTAAAATGCATAAAATGCCATTAATGTTGTGCATTTATGACGTTGTATGGCATGTAATAAACATATTAAAGTGTTCTAAATGATAAGCATGAATTAGAAATAAGAGAAAGTGGTAAATAAGCTTAATGATGCATAATGAACATAATATGGTTAAAAAAACTAAATTAGGAATTTAGGTTAAATAAGCCTAAATTGTAACTAGTTGGCTTACTTGATATGCTTACATAAAAGTAAACATAAAAGGATGCATTAGAAATGAAAAATGCCAAAAATGTGCTTTATTAGGCTATATACACATATTATGGAAATTGACCCTAATTATGCTTCTATGGATTTTCCTCATAATATTATGCATGCTTGGTGTGCTTTGCAATATGGTTCAAGTTTGTGAATTTATTTGTGATCAATTTTTTATGTGTTGGCTAAAAGGTCAAAGTGCAAATGTGGGTGTATATGCTACTTTAATAATAATAGGCAATGCATGAAGCTTAATGGTTAATATAAACATAAGCTTGGTGTAGTGGAAAGTATTCTAAAGAATTAAGATATCATGCACATATATAAGTAATTATAATCATAGAGTATGAGTAATAAGTAATTTGTATAAAGCAAAACAATGGTTATGAAGAACATAATTAAGAAGCATGTTAGAGTCAAAACTAACTAATAAATAGTTATAATGGTTAAATGGTTAAATGGCCTAATTGGTCATGAACCTTGTAATTTTTAATGCTATAAGCACTAATTATATGTATGTAAAAGTTGGGAATTATGGCTATGTAGCATGTGTATGGGTAAATGTGAATTAGACTTAAATGGTTATGTATGGCTGAATGGCACCACGAGAGTGCATGTGCATGAGAACTCATGAAAGGTGAGAAATGGTGTGCATACATATTTTATGCATTACTTTTGACTATAAATGTGAAAAATTTCACGTATGAATGGAGTTTAGAATCAAAATAGGTTTTAAACCCAAAATGAGCTTAATAGTAATCTAAAACATTAGTTATACCCCTATTATGTGTAAATTGATGAACATTTAGGCATAAACTACTTTAAATGAATTTATGCTCTCAAATGAATGTGAAAATGGCAAGTATGAAATGATAAATAATAAATGAGATGAATGATGTTTCAGAATGCCAAGAGGCATAGTGGCCGAATGGGCCAGAATGTATGTATGTAAGTGTGCAATGAAATACACAGTATAAATTTGATGAATTGTGTATATGAATGTATATGTGATCATATATATGTGAGATGAATGGTATAATGTGAGGAATTACATGTAAGACGTATGTATGATGCTAAGGCTTATGATGTAATCATATGTGTGTCTATGCTTTCCATTAAGCTTGAGATAAATGATACATAATCATATGCATGAAAATGATCATGAGAAGTGATGTTAGTATGGCTAATAAGAAAGAATGCATGAACCTATAAATGGCAATGAACATGTGAACATGTAATGGCATGTGTAATATAATGGAAACCTATTTAAACATATATATGAATTATTGGCATGTAAAAGATTAAATGATGATATGAATGGCTTGTGGTAGTTGTCAAATGCCATAACGCATGATGCAATTATGATAAGACTAAATGGCAGAATATAAAAATTGATATATAATAATGAAATGATGATATAAATGGCATATGGTAGTTAGGAAACACCATAATGCACGAAAAGAATATGAGATGGCCGAATGGCCTAAATGAGACTTGGTCTCTTAATAAATCATCTTGTAAAGCCTAAGGGCTTAACATATGTTGTTGGGGATGCTTGAATGCACCTAAAATTTTATGGAAGCACAATATGATGCTTAAAGATTATGAAATGTTAATTATGAGTTACAAAGAGCTGATGATCATAATATATGTAATCATGTGAAACATAATTAAGTAATGGTCTAAAAGATTATGACAGCCTAGATTGGATAGGTTGACTAGTCAACTAGGGGGATGTTAGCAACTGTTAAGGCACTTCGGTGCTTGTTGTCGATTTATAGGTCCACTTTTAGTTTAACCCAAAGACCTATATTTTTATGATCTTTGAATCTATGTGAGTGCAGCCACAGAGAGCTCCAATAGAATCACTGCACATATTCTTAGGCGAATGTAGCCACAGGGAGGTTCAACAGGTCCACTACACACTTATGCTAGTGCTGCAGCCTTAAAGTCCCACGAGGCCACTACATGTCTATGCTGGTGTAGCCACCGTAACATCCAAAATGTGGGCCACTGCACACGATGATCCCATAAAATTCAATTTCAAGAGTTGTCTACTAGTTATAGGCAAAGTAAATAAAAGTAACAAGAATGATAATTAAATGATATATGTTGAGAATAATAAAATAAGGAACAATAAAATGAGAATAACCGCATTATTGCATGAATCTTTGATTGACATATGCAAGAAAACATGTTAGTTCATATTTACATATAGTTCATCTTACATGTTATGCATGCTATGAATAGTGCATGTTCTCATGAATGTGAGTGATCATGTAGACATATAATGCTATGTGTGTAATGAAATGAAATGTTTCATTATGTTTAAGCTATAATACATATGATACAATTATGAAATAGAGATTATGAGATTGTGGCTCATGCATGATATGTATGTGAATTTAAATCAAAGTTAAGGCATGCTAATATTTAAGTCAAGCATAGTAATGATTTTTGCAATTATGAGATATATGAATTTATTTTGTTTATGTATAAGCAATTAAAATTGGATCACATAAATGAGATGATGGTTCCATTTCATGTATGATTTATAGTGTAAAATGTATATATAGATCATTAACATTTGATAATGTCCTATTTACATATGCCTATTTACACATGTTGTATTGTTGATTTATGACATAGTGGATGATAATATTATGAATGACTATAATTTTAAGTGCTAAATGAAAATGAAAAAAAAAAGGCATATGCCATACTATACTGGATACACCACTAAGCTGCAAAGCTTAATGCATCATTTGTTTGCAATGCATAAGTATAAGGATAGCTTGGAGGGAGGGACCACTCAGCTACAAATGGTATGGAATTATATGAAGATGATGTTAGCTGTACAATTATGTATTCTATATGTAAAAAGCACATGAAAAGACTGTATAAGCAGCTACATGTATATTGATGTATGGTTGATGGGCCTGCTATATATTAAAAGTCATGGACTTGTATATCTATATATATATGAGATCTTTTTAATTATGATGGATAATGACATATGATGAATTATAAGTTGTTATATATGTATAAAATATAATGGATGTAAGATAAATGTTGATTTTTGAGTATATGTGTGATGTGAGATGATGATTCAACTTGGATGGTTAGATGGACTAAGGTGATGATGAGATCTGTTTTTGGTATATTAGTAATATTGATTTATTGCAGGTTACTATTTAGGATAGTATCCCAGTATAGCCGTTATGTTGCCAAATTTTCGACATGAGGACCCAATTAATAAATCTTATTAGAGGACTTTTGTTAAGACTAGCTTTTTATAAGTTATAAAATAATAGGATATATAGTTGTTTAAGGAAAAAAATTTTGTAAACCGAATAAGTATCAAGATGAAGTAAGTTATGTGTCACTCCTTATTTGGGTTTTGTGACCAGATGGGTAAATGCTGTCACATGGATACTATAGTGCCTCTAATGGTCGATCAAATAATGATAGTGACTAAAGTATAGTTGTTATAGTACTATCAAATATCCTTATTCGAATGAAAATCTATCTAATCCCTATAATTTCTAGCTTAGGCATTCTTGGGCTAATTATTTTCCAATCAAGTTTCTCTTTCCCTTATTCAACCTTTAAAATTTCCATTTCTATATTCTAAATAATTTCCAAGTAATTTTAAACCTATAAGCATCGATTTACCTTTTTTTCTTGTACATACATTGATTTACCTTTTTTTCATGTGCATACATACATATATATGTTATTCATATTTAATGTATTAACTTCTCTTTATTTTAAGTTATTTAAAAACATAATTTCTTTTATAATGGTTCAATTTCTATTATATTTACATTGTCTCATCACATAAACACCAATGTTCCACTTAAAAGAAATTCAGCCCATGATGATAATTCATCATCTGAATTTGTTTTACCTAATTAATTCCTTAAATTAATATCTTAACTTATAATTTCATCCATATTATACAACAATCGTAATATAAATCCTAATAGCTATCATAATGTGAATTTTGGTTAAATATATATCTTTATTACCTCTTTACCATTTCTTTTATTTAATTAATTAATTAAATCACTTTCTTAATATGCTAAATTCATATCTCAAATTACAATATTCTAAATCAACATAATACATTTTAAGTATACCATTTAAAGAGATTATATACATACCCTTAAAATCCTCAATTAACCATGCATTTAAAGTCACATAAATTTATAATTCCACTTAGAAATTAAGATAACACCCTAATATCATTGTCATGCAACTTTTGACTTAAACACAACCTTATCATTCCTTCACCCCTTAATATTTCAGCATGTTCAAAAATATTAAAAATTAATCTTAAGTCAATTCTAAAAAATTTTGATCATTTTTAAACCCTAGTAGTTCCATAATGTATTTAAAAGAGGGAAAATAAGAATAAAGTGTGCACATACTAAACTTTGGCCACCAAAATACTTCAAATGCCTTCAAAAAGCTTTTTTAAGCTTAAGTAACCCATTTCCTCTTCTCTTTCCTTTTGTCTTCCTACACTTTATCTTCATTACATAAGAAACCTTAAATTGACATAATAAAAATGCAATTACATACCTAACGATAGATTTAAAAGGGAAAAGAATTAATTTACCTCAAGCTTTAATGAAAAGGTTATTATTAATTCATAAACCCTAACTCCTTTTTCTTGCAAATTAAATGCTCAAATGGGGAATTAATGGTTAAATAGTGACTTTAGGGGCCTTAAATTATTTTTAAGAGTAGTAAATTGGAGTAGTAATGAGGGTGGAAAAAGAAAATAGGAGGAGAGTCTCCTTTTGTTGTCATTAGTTTTAATGAGTAAGAGGATGAAGTTTTTCTTTTTATTTTTTTGAAATAGAGAGGAAGATGAAGGCTTTTTATAAGAGTGGAATGAGTGGTTGAGATTAGATTATTAAATCTTGATCTAAAAGCTAAGAAAGTTCTATCCAAAATTCTTTTTATTTCATTTTATTTCTTTTCTTTCCTTTTATTTGTATTTCCTCTTTTTATATCTAAATATTTTATTTAACAAAAATAATTCCACTTTGACATATAATAATTCCCAATAAATCTAATAATTACGAGAAAATTAACTTAAAGGTTGACTTAGTCAAATTTGCCTTTAAATGGGCACTATTAATTTGATTAAGTATTACTTTTATAAACTTGTTACTCGAATTTATTTTCAAGTTTTGGATCATTAAATAAACTCATTTTGATGTCTTATTAAATCCTTTATCTTAGTGTGAATTGTACTATTCACTGACTAAGAAAACACTATTCACAGCTCCAAAAAGTACTATTCATATCTTGGGATTTTTTGGGTGCTACAATTAAAGGTTTTAATCATTACCATATGGTGAGTGCACTTTTATATGTCCATAAGAGTGATGGATGGAACAAATGACAGCTTGGACTTACTGCTCATCTATCAATTCATGACTAGCTTCTCTGAGATTAATCACCATATTACTTGTCAGTCTTAAATGTTATTTCATTTTATTATTTAGATGCTTCAAAAAATATCAAATTTATGGTGAGTTATCTTAAATTAGTGACTGAAATTTTATTGAATTTCTCTTTGACAACATCCCGTATGTCCTTGGCATACACTAAATTCTTAAAGGATTACACTATGTCATCTACAATTGCACTAAGCAATGTAATGCAAGTAAGATTGTTAATTTCTAAGTGATTAAAGTTTCATTATCCCTTACATATTGAGTAGTCTAATCATCCTTAAGTTTTATAAGTTAGTTCAATGTCTCAAACACATCTTTCTCCTCAAGAATATTAACTTTTCATGCTCTAAATATCATAATTGTCTTCAATGAATTTTAGGTTTTCCTTAAGTTAATAGTTGTCATGTCAATAGAAGATAAAAGAAATACACAGGCACAAATACATATAGCATATTACTGTCTATAATATGCACATTACTGTCTGTAACATAAAAAAAAGTATTAAATAAGCATAACATGCAAATACAAAAGTTCATAATTATAAGATCCCAGTTAACATTTTATTAGCCTTGTGCTTAACTATCTTTAATTATTCACACCAATTTAACCAAATCTAATAAGTATTCTAAATAATTGCACTAAGCATTATCATTTATAATCTACAAATATGCTCATATTTATTAGTATTATAATGTATCTATCCTTACATAAATTTTACTAAAGAAATATATAACTTAATTTAAAATAATAAAAAGTTTGAGAATAAGTAGAATAATTTTATTATACATCATACTATAGACACCTCACTTTCGACCTATGATGATAACCAGAAACAGGCTCTCAAGCAATAGCATAGGAGATTGTAAGTTCGTACAAACTTCCTTGGTTATGTCCGCACAGACCTATTTCTCTAGGTCCATAATAACTCATTCCTTCCCTAAAGCCCATGGCCTAATATCTGCACGGATGAGTCCAAGCCCATGCATATGGACTAATACTACTTAGTCCAAAACCTGGCCCGAGGCCCATTGACTGACTGGAAAGGGTACCCAGCCTAGGTCCACATGAACTTGTCATTGACAAAGTCTTCCAGAAGTAAGATTCTTCCCATTTAGATTAGGATTCAGAATTTTATTCAGATTCTGCCCCTTTTTCTAAACAAGAGAGGGTTAAACCTAAGCCTATAAATGCATTACTTTGTGTAACTTGAAGAGGACTTTGGGAACTTTTAGAGAACTAGAGAGAGAGTAGATGCAACATTAATCTTCTAGCATATATACATCGTCAGAGTTTGGTGCAAAAAGGGGGGAGAATACAATCGTTAGCCTTACCTTAAATCCTTATTTATAAGTTCTTACACTATTGTGCCATTGCTTGAGAGGCACATTCATTCAGGTAATATTTGAGGTCCCTTTCATGCTTTGATATTGCTTTATGCACCTATGATCTCCAAGGATTGATCACAAGTGAGGTGATTCCATGTAATCACCACTCTAATCATAGGAGTACATTTGTATACTGAAGCATTTTTATAGCACATAACCAATAGTTATTGCAATACTTTGATCCTATTGTCCTTGTTTTGACTACGTGATCTTGTCTACAACAAGTCCGTACAAACCTATCTAAAGGGATAGGAGGTCCGCATGGACCTATATATTGAATATGTGTAATATGATGTCCATACATCTCATTGTATGATAATGGTGTAATGTTTGCTCTATTTATCATGATTAGCATGTCTATAGCAAGTTATCTGATTCCTTTGCTCATTAATATGCATGTTAGTATTTTGGAATTAATGTCTGGTCCGTACAGACTTCCCTTTTATGAGGATTATAGTCCACATGGATATATGTGTGATTTGTTATGCCTATTACTCTATTTTATGGTCCGCACAAATGTTACCTTTGATTTCCAATGCTTACATGCATCCATGTTTCATGTCTTCTCTTATGCATTCCTCATGTGTTCTTTATCCAGT
>CANXYI012096554.1:0-13577 GCA_948208565.1 Hura crepitans
GATATCTATGCCTAAATAATTTAGAAATAAATAAAATAAATGAATTGTAAACAAATAAATTAATTAATAGACAGTTGGCCCATTAGTTAGACACCCATTGGATGGGTTGACCAATCAACTAGGGATTAGCAGTTATTAGAGATTTTATGCCTTTGGGGATATTAATTTGATGATTATGATAGCGGGTGCAGCTGCTGATGTCATGATGTTAGCCACTGCACTATGTAGGTGCAGCTATGGGGTTTTGATATGGGACCACTGCACTAGGTGAGTGCAGCTACTGAGGTCTTAAAATAGGCCACTGCATTATGCTGGTGCAGTAGCTGAGGTCTAGTTGTGGGCCATTGCACTATGTAGGATAGGTGCAGCTACCTAGGTCATATGATAGACCATTGCACTTTACTAGTGCAGCAGCTGAGGTCTAGTTATGGGCCACTGCACTAGATGGGTGTAGCCGTCGGGGTCTAAAATTTGGGCCACTACACAATTTGGATTTCCCTTGTAATCTAGTGTTTTAAAGTGTCGTCTTTCTAGCTGGGCCTAAAAGATAAAATAAATATAAAATAATGACAGTAAATGGTGAATAGAAAATTTATAAAAATAAAGTCTATAGCATGAAACTGATAATTAAATTAATAAGACAAAATAATAAACTATTATTATTATTATTATTATTATTATTATGCCACTGTCTCAGTATATTGCATGATGCACGCATGACTTGTATGATGCATATATGATTGCATGACATGTTTTTATTGTATTAAATTCACTACTGAGTATTTTACTCAGCGTATCGATGTTTCGATGCATAGGTAGTAGATAGTGCAGCTGGTCAGCCTCAGTAAGGTGTTGTAGTGTAGTAGAATGATTTTGAGGGTATAATTCTATTCTCTTTATGGTTTTAAAAGGCACTCATGTAATTCCTATGGGGCTAGGTCTAGTTTTTGTAAGACTAAATATTTATGTAAACTTGTAATTAATGGATTTGATAGCATGTATGGTTAATTTACACTGATGGTATTAATATTTATGTTCTAATGTTATATGGGCTCGGGCCTTGTGTGATAATATTATGAAGTTAATTATAATCTGTACATTGATATTTAAGGGTTAGTCTGAAGAAAATGACTTATAACTATGTCTTAATAATATGGAAATAAATAAAATAAAAGAATAAAAATAATTAATAGACAGTTAGCCCAATAGTTAGACACCCACTACATAGGTTGATTGGTCAACTAATGATTAATAGCTGCTCGAGATTTTGTGCCTTCGGGGTTATTACTTTGATGATTATGATGGCGGGTGGTGCAGTCACTGAGGTTATATTGTTAGCGACTGCACTATATAGGTATAGCCATGGGGTTTCAATGTGGGACCACTACACTAGGTGGGTACAGCTATTGGGGTTTTGAGATAAGCCACTGCACTATGCTGGTGCAGCAACTGAGGTCCAGTTATGGGCCACTGCACTATGTAGGGTAGGTGCAGCTACCGAGATCTTGTGATAGACCATTGCACTATGCTAGTGCAGCAGCTAAGGTCCAATTGTGGGCCACTGTACTAGGTGGGTGCAGCCGTCAGGTCCAAAATGTAGGCTACTGCATAGTCTAGATTTCCCTTGTAATATAGTATTTTAAAGTGTAGTCTTTTTAGCTAGGCTTGAAAGAAAAAAATAAATATAATAAATATTGATAGTAAATGGTGAATGGAAAATTTATAAAAATGAAGTCTATAGCATGAAACTGATAATTAAATTAATAAGATAGAATAATAAATTATTATTATTATTATTATTATTATTATTATTATTATTATTATTACACTGTCTTAGTATATTGCATGGATGCACTGATGACTTGTATGATGCATATGTGAGTGCATGACATGCTTTTATTATATTAAATTCACCACTGAGTATTGTAGTCAGCGTATCGGTATTCCGATGCGCAGGTAGTAGATAGTGTAGCTGATTAGCCTTAGTAAGGTGTTGCAGTGTAACATATTAATTTTGAGGGTATAATTCTGTTCTCTTTATGGTTTTAGAAGGCACTCATATAATTCCTGTAGGGCTAGGTCCAGTTTTTTGTAAGACTGAATATTTATTTAAACTTATAACTGATAAATTTGATAGCATGTATTATTAATTTACATTGAGTGGTATTAATATTTATGTTATGATGTTATATGGGCCTGGGGCCTTGTGTGATGATATTATGAAGTTAATTATAATCTGTACATTGATGTTTAAGGGTTAGTCTAAAAAATGACTTATAATTGTGCCTTAATAATATGGAAATAAATAAATAATAGGGTATAACTATCTAGTGAAGAAAATGACTTATAACTATCCAATAAAAATGAGCAGATGAAATTAACTGATAACTGTCTAAATAATATGGAATAAATAAAATAAATGGATAGTCAATGAATAAAAATAATTAATGGATAGTTGGCCTAATTGTTAGACACCCATTGCATGGGTTGACCGGTCAACTAGGGATTAATAGCTGCTAGAGATTTTGTGGCTTTGGGGTTATTACTTTGATGATTATGATAGTGGGTGCAGTCATCAAGGTCATGCCATTGGCCACTGTATTATATGGGTGTAGCCATGGGTTTTAATGTGGGACCACTGCACTAGGCGGGTGCAGTTATCGAGGTCTTGAGATAAACCATTGCACTATGCTGGTGTAGCAACTGAGGTCTAATTGTGGCCCACTATATTATGTAAGGGAGGTGCAGCTATCGAGGTCTTATGATAGACCATTACACTAATCTAGTGCAGTAGTCGAGGACTAGTTGTGGGTCACTGCACTAGGTGGGTACAGCTGTTGAGGTCCAAAATATGGGCCACTACATAATTTAGATTTCCCTTGTAATCCAGTGTTTTAAAGTGTCGTCTTTCTAGCTAGGTCTGAAAGATGAAATAAATATAATAAATAGTGACAGTAAATGGTGAATCGAAAATTTATAAAAATGAAGTCTATAGCATGAAACTGATAATTAAATTAATAAGATAGAATAATAAATTATTGTTATTATTTTTATGACACTTTTTTAGTATATTTTATGATGTATGCATGACTTATATGATACATATGTGATTGCATGACATGCTTTTATTGTATTAAATTCACCACTGAGTATTGTACTCAGCGTATCGGTGTTTTGATGCACAGGTAGTAGATAGTGTAGTTGATTAGCCTCAATAAGGTGTTGGAGTGTAGCAGACTGATTTCTTTTTATGGTTTTAAAAGGCACTCATGTAATTTTTATAGGGCTGGGTCTAGTTTTTGTAAGACTGAATATTTTTGTAAACTTATAACTAATGGATTTGATAACATGTATGGTTAATTTACACTGAATGGTATTAATATTTATGTTCTGATGTTATGTGAACTCGGGGCCTTGTGTGATGATATTATAAAGTTAATTATAATCTGTACATTGATATTTAAGGGTTAGTCTAAAGAAAATGACTTGTAACTGTGTCTTAATTATATGGAAATAAATAAATAATAGGGTACAACTGTCTAGTGAAGAAAATAACTTATAACTTTCTAGTAAAAATGAGCAGATGAAATTGACTGATAACTGTGCCTTAATAATATGGAAATAAATAAAATAAATGAATATTAAATGAATAAAAATAATTAATAGATAGTTGGCCTAATAGTTAGACACCTATTGCATTGGTTGACTGGTCAACTAGGGATTAGCAGTTGCTAGAGAGTTTGTGCCTTTGGAGCTATTACTTTGATGATTATGATGGCGGGTGCAGCCTTCGAGGTCATGATGTTGACCATTGCACTATGTGGGTGCAACCACAGGGTTTCGATTTGGGACTACTGCACTAGGCGAGAGCAGCCACCAAGGTTTTGAAATAGGCTAATGCACTATGATGGTGTAGTAGCTGAGGTTTAGTTATGAGCCATTACACTATGTAGGGTAGGTGCAACTACCAAGGTCTTGTGATAGACCATTACACTATGCTAATGCAACAGTCGAGGTCTAGTTATAAGCCATTGCATTAGGTGGGTGCAGTCATCGGGGTCTAAAATATAGGCCACTGCACAGTCTGAATTTTCATTGTAATCCAGTGTTTTAAAGTGTCATCTTTCTAGCTAGGACTGAAAGATAAAATAAATATAATAAATAGTGATAGTAAATGGTGAATGGAAAATTTATAAAAATAAAGTCTATAGCATGAAACTGATAATTAAATTAATAAGATAGAATAATAAATTATTAACATCATCATCATCATCATCATCATTATTATTATTATTATTATTATTATTCTTATTATTATTATTATTATTATTATGACATTGTCTCAGTATATTGCATGATGCAAGCATGACTTGTATGATGCATATATGATTGCATGACATGTTTTTATTGTATTAAATTCACCACTAAGTATTGCACTCAGTGTATCAGTGTTCTAATGCGCAGGTAGTAGATAGTGTAGCTGATCAGCCTCAGTAAGGTGTTGTAGTGTAGCAGACTGATTTTGAGGGTATAATTCTATTCTCTTTATGGTTTTAAAAGGCACTCATGTAATACCTGTGCGGTTAGGTTTAGTTTTTGTAAGACTGAATATTTATGTAAACTTATAACTAATGGATTTGATAACATGTATGGTTAATTTACATTGAATGGTATTAATATTTATGTTCTTATGTTATGTGGGCCCGAGGCCTTATATGATGATATTATGAATTTAATTATAATATGTACATTGATATTTAAGGGTTAGTTTGAAGATTTAAGTGATATTTGAATGAAAAATAAGCATGTCTATAAGTATTAAACGAATGATTCTTTATAGCAATATCAGGATGGGTGACCTAGTAGAAGGTAGCACCACTTGTCTGGTTCCTTCAGAAATTAGGCAGGGGTGTTACAACAAATAACCATTTCCTATCATTTTTCTCATAACACCATTTCCATTATTTACATTACTACTTACCATTATACATTACCAATTCATAAGCTAACCCACAACATAACTCACATGTTTCATCATACAAAATATGCATACAACATGTTATCTTTTTGATTGCCTACATATTTTTACTTATACATTCCAAACACATAATGCACTCTTTCATTTAAGCACACTACATCTTAGTTCCACTAATTATGATCACAAATTTATCAATTACATCTATGTCCCCTTTTTAACATACCATTCTGTGACACCCCCTATCGGACCTCCAAAGAAACCCGACAAGCGATGTACTTCTTATCAGGTCACCCATCCTAAAATTACTTTAGGTGTGCACTCCTTAACACTTAAAGACTATTTTAAAACCTTTATTAGATATTGCTTAATTTCTCAGTCTAACACTAAAACATTCTTATATGAGGTATAACAAGCCTAAAAAACCATTTAACAAACATTTTACATATTACAAAAAATTAGGCAACACAACGACTACCTGAGTGACATTCCAAATTTTTTTTCCACCTATAAAAGCACTTTAGTAATATTATTATCACCTTAACTCCTTCTTCTAGTGTATATATACATGCATATACCTCATCTCATGCATGTCATGCCATTATACATTCCATACATGCCTGACCACACATGCCATGCCATGTCACATACATACATGCCTCGGTCATACATGTCACATATATGTACATGTATTATCTTACCACATTTAACACCTATAGTTATATTCCTATGCCAACACCTAATTTCTATCATGATTCATGTAACATACACATAGCATGCATGTCACAATCCCATACATGCCTCTTAGCCACACTATACACTATCCAAGATCATGCCATTTTCCACCATAAACATACATATATCATTCAATCCCATGACATACACCCTAATTATCACCACATACACTAAATTCACATGCTATTATTCATGCTCATACCTCATGGCCATACATAAAGCCATCCATACTTATGCCTTTTCTCCCCACACATATACACAAATCATTAAAACTATAACCTAGACATCTTATATCATTATAAATCATATGTATACATGCAATAACACCTCACACACACACTTACACATTCTCGACCAAAAAGTGGCCACCATTTTCCATACAATTTTTCCATCAAACAACCCATAAACCATTCTTTTACTATGGAAATAACACCAATATAGTCTTAATTCACTATTATACATATACAAACCACTAAAACCTTCAATTCTGTACACCATTCTCACGCATCTTACACTTGAAATAATAATAGCATTCCTTTAATACATTAAATTCATATACCTTTTCATCTTTGAAGCTTTCCCTATACTTTGGTACCCTTAATCCTCATGTTAACCACTAATTCTTCCTTAGCCTCTATATTGCCATATAATTCCTTGAAAATTCATAGCAAATTCCATGAACCTCCAAATGTAAATCCAATAACATAAGCACTCTTAGAATGATAAAATCCTCTAGGAAATAAAATAAAAAGGGAAGAAAACCACTTATGCACAAACTTGAACTTCAGCCACCTTTTTATGTACAAGCCTTTCTTGAATTTTCTTAACCTTTATGAGCATCAATAGTGACAAAAAAACTTCATAAATCATTTCTTCATGGTGGGGAATAGAGGAGAAAAAAGCTAAAAAATGAGGGGGGTACTAGGCAGCAATGGCATCGATTGCCAAGGGAGGAGAAATGGGGGAAGAATGTGAAGGGGAGGTGATGTGGCATGTTGGTGGAGTACTTCGATAGCAAAGGGATTTAGATGCATGAGGGGGTGCCTCAGGTGATGGCACGTGGCATCCGAGCACCCTGAAAATGCTCAATTTCGGTAGAAACTTTAGAGAATTTTAAAAAATTACTTAGACCTCTAAAAATCATCATGTTTATTTTAAAAATCCTCAATTAGGCCTATTTAGTGGCTTGTAAAATTTTATGGCCAAATTCGATCGATAGGACAATTAACTAATTGCCTCGATTTACATGTAAAACCTAAAATTTAGGAAAATTAGCAAATGACCTCGAAATTTAAAAATTCCTTTATTGATGGACTTATAGGAATTTTTAACTTTCAAGGCATGGTATTTTTAGGTCTGTGCGAGCACATCCCAGGCCATTCCTGGCCTAAATCCATTTGAGCCTTCGACCCACTAGATTACAGCTTAAAATAATTTATTGGTTCTGTTAAATTTTTAAATTACATCATTTTCTTCATTTTATGGCCAGTCAAAGTTTTATGACCTATATGCCTTACCTCAATCCTCGTATAGGTGACTCCGCACTCCAAGCATACTTTTTGAGCCCTTGGAGGTACTATTTACAAAGCCTTGACTTACGGGTGTTACACCTTCTGCCACTATTAAGATTTTCATATTTCAATTCTTTTAAGCTTAATTTCCATTCATTCTAGTTAGTCAACATATCATAAACCCTAATATACCGTAATTTCCATTTTAGGGTTACACTAACCCTTAAATCAATAACATATACATAATGCACCCATTATGGAAAATGTACAACACACACATACACTCACATATTTTATGAATACACTTACAAGGTGATTATTTGGCATCCTGAATAGCACCTCACAACTTCTGTTTGCCTTTATTCTTGCTTTTCTCTAAGTTCTTTAATTTCTATAATAGGTAATATATTAGAAAAATTCATAGAAAATTTTATACAACTTCAATTCAAAAATAGCAATATAATAATCAATTAGAGCTTCCCTAATTACCTATAAAAGTGCTGGGGTTTGGATTTAGGGTTTACCTCAACTTAGGGGCTTGAAAACCTAAATGTTTCCACCTCTCATTTTCCACCAAACTCACATCCTTATGCAAAATTGACATTAGAATTGGACTTTCGAGGTGATATAGAGTATTTTTGGTATATAAAGTGAAAGATTTCATGGAGATTTAGTGGAGTTATGAAGAAAAAAGGGAGAGGAGAGAGAGTGTGTGAATGGCGTCGACCAAGGGGGAGTGGGGGAGGAAGATGATGTTTTGGATCCCATGCCACACACACATATGCATCCTTTTATATTAAGACCATGGATGGCCACGATTGCCTATATGGCGATCCGACGGCTACGATTAATCCTACGTAAATTTTAAGCTTTAAAAAATGTGATTTAGTGTTTGAGATCTCTAAAAATACTTTTCTCCACACCAAAAATTATTAAATTTCCCAATTTAGGGACCTTTAAAATCTTGAGTCCAAAAACCAATGAAAACACAATTAATCAATCGCATTTTTAGGAAATTCAAATAAAATACTTTTTGATGTTAGAAAATTTTTGTTTCAACACCATTGGACTAATTGGAATTTTTAACCTTCAGGTCATGCTATTTTTGGGTCACTCTGGGCATATCTCAAACATTTTACAACTTGACATAAACTAAGAGCACTATTCACTAGATAATAATGCGAAAGATTTTATTGGTTAACTGGCCACTTCAAATAACTTTATTTTTATCATTATTTAATCCATCATAGTTCTATGACTAACACTCCCTCTCGGTCACCTTAGCGTGACTCGGTTGCTTGGGAAATATTGTTCATGCCTCGGGAAGTATTATACATGAAATAGGGATTTTCAAGCATTATATCCCTTATATTATGGTTTTTCTTGATTAATACATTTTCTTTTTTGTTTAATATTGGTGTAATTTTCTTTTATTTTGATTATATTATAATTTAAATGATTTTAATATAATTTTATTGTTTTGGATTAGAATATAATTTTAGCAAATTTATATATAACTTTTTTATTATTTTATTTTAATTTTTTGGATTAGAATGTTGTTTAGAAAATTTCCATGTACTATTTATCTTTATTTCTTTCTGAATATATTTCCTTGTATTTTTTTTCATGAATATTATAATGGGTAGAAAAATTCATTTTTACATGAAAGAAAATAATCAAATTGTTTTCTATTAACTACTTGGTGTTTTAATAAAAATGGATTTTTGATTTTCCTTAAACAAAAGTCGTAATAAATATGTATTTTTGTAAAAAAAATGCGTAAGGGAACCAAAATTCCTAAAAATAATTAATAGCTCTATTTGTTGTATGAATGATCTATATTTAAACCCATTTGTATATAATCTTTTATTAACTTGTAAACTACATATGATTGAGTGCGCTTATTTATTTCTAAGCATGCATGAGGAGGGATAAAATTATCAATTTAAAGGGATCTTTCTTATTAATTTGAGGTATAAATAAGAGTAGGGTCCCAGACCATTTTCTAGCATGGCCATACAAGTTATTTGCCAACTTTTATTGGGTGGTGACTTTACCTACCTTGTGGTGCCCAACTCGCATTTTCTAAATCAATTATTAGAAATGGTTTTAAGATTTCTTAAAATGCCTTTTCAACTTTTGAGATTTGAATGGTGTGAACTAAGTCAAGTTTTTAATCATTTCAAGTTGATTTGTCCTAAAAAAATAAGACATAAACACTAGTAACTCCACTAGAGACATCATAAGACCATGCTTTAAAAGTACCTCAAGTTAATATAGAATCATTAGTTTAAATTCATAATTTTATTCTTTACTGAAATTGTATCTTATGCTAGTGCCTTAGAATAAGATAGGCATCCCTTTTTGCCCTCGGTGGCATTTCCAAGCATAAACCTATTTTCACTCAAGTTTAGGGCATGTTAAAAATGATACCCACCAAATTCGAGCCTTTTACCTTTAAGGTATATTAAATGGTGAACCAATTGGTCATATGCTTATAACGAGATGGACCCATTATGGACTATGCATGACTTAACCAAAAGCCCATGTAATGACAAAATAGAAATTTCCATTAAGCTTTCTTGTAATTTGCTTTGTGTATGTTATAGGCCTTTATTTGTGAAGTATGATCAATCATCTTAAAATGCCATTAAGCCTATTAAGCCTTTTATACTTGGAATGGGTTAAACACCTTATTATGGATTGATTGAATATATCTAAAAGATCTAACCCAAATCTTATCCATGTTTTTTTAAATACAAGAGTTATTATAATTGGTTATCCATTGTTAATTATCCAAATCTATTGGGGTCCCTGATATCCCATGGGTAGCCTACCTAGGATAGTTAGCTAGACCTCTGTGTGGGAGAAATAAGATTAGAAGGAAATTGTATGTGTTTGTCTATGCTACATATCATGCATATGTATATTGTGAATAATTTTTGGCCATGCATTGTACTAACCCTTTATGGATGACAACCATCAGAGGTGTAGAATTCTTAAAGTGTTGAGGATGAGATGGTTTTTTTTTGGAGTTGCTACCTAGCTTTATATTAAGACCACTGATCATTTGTGTAATAAGAGTTTGGAATCAAATCTTATTTATGCCTCAATAACATACCCTTTTATATTCTAATGTTTATGATTCCCATATCATGCAAGCAAGCCTTATAAGATAAAACCATACATATCACCTTTACATACAAGGAAAATAAGTTGCAATAATTGAAATTATACAATAAATTATGATTTTTATACATCCATAAAATTGGGTTATTCATTAATTGTTTGTGTGACCTGACAAATTCCTGCAATTCCGTAGGAATTAGCAATACTTGCCCAATTCCCATCTCTAAGAGATTGGCCTATGTTAAAATACATTTTTATGTGAATTTTATAAGAAAAATCAAAACCATTTTATTATGAAAACACTAATTAATTATCTAGAAAATTCTTTGATGTGAAGTTAGATTTTATTCGTAAAAACAAGTTATTAAACTACCTATTACAACATAAAAATAAGCAAAAGAAATAATTAGAAGGTATAAAACCAAAAAATAAATATGAAATAAAGATTGGCCATATTTTTATGTCAGCTCGTCTGTATGGAATACATATGGTCCTTAGCATATGTCTATGCAAACATCATCTACTACTATTAATAGGTCTATTTGGACCTATCTTTAAAAAATGTTTTGACTTGTATTCACTAAAACAAAATAATTAGAATCATAATAAATAGTCTAAGAGAATCTTAAAATATATTTATGCCATTATAGATATAAAGATATTATATGTACAAACATCAAATATACAATATTAGTTCATAAGAGTAACAATCAATGTGAAAATGTGAAATAAATTAGCACTAAATATTTTATAAGTCCATGCAAATAATAGTTATGCATTCAAACAAGCAACAGTGGTTGGCATAGATGAATAATCCCTGTGGATGGAGGTTTGTGTGAATGTTATAAATAACAAATTAACTAGAGGCCTAGAACTAATGTTTTCTAACATATCTTAAGGCAGTATGAATTGGTACATATGAGGAGTAAGTATATGAATGACAATTATACATACATGAACACTTATTTAGAAATAGATGATGATTAAAGAAATTAATAATGGAAATAAATACATAAACATATTTAATGCAACCACATCCATAAGAGACTATATATAAAACATATTCATTCAAAACATACATTTGCATAGACTACATTCCTCATGAAAAGGAGTTTGTGTAGACTAAACGCTAATTTTAGAATATGAATATCATACATATCAATGATCATTAATTGACATATGAGGTCATTCATGGCTAATGATCCATATGCCCTAATTAATTATAAAGAGGTGATGGAAATATGAAAAGAAGGAATGAATGAATAAGAATAAAAAAGAGTCTCAAATCTTACCTTAATAATAGCACCAAGCAATAGGACAAAATTTGGATTTTAGAAAAACATAAATTTTATTGAGGGTTTAAGACTAGTAGAGCAAATCTTGTATTTGAGTTTACTCTTTAAACTTTTAGAAATTGGTGGTGATTGGTCATGGTCGTGAAATAGGTTGATGAACAGGGTATTTATAGGGTTTTTAGGTAGTTCTCTCATTTAACTGAAAGGGAGTTCTGATAAGATTAGACAATAGAGTCCAAATAGGAATGTTATGTTTCTAGAAGTTTTTTGGCATAAGGTCCATGTAGACTAAGTTTTAGGTTCACAAGTCTGTGAAAACTTACACTTTGGTTTGTTTTGGTAGACTATGGGCCATAGGTTCTATATATCTAGGTTGGCATTATGTTAGTCCATGCAGCGCTTAAGGTAGCAAGTCCTTGTAGACTGGTGCCTTATTGGTCCATGCAAACTAAGGCTTTAAGATTCTTGCCTTATTTCTTGGTCTTGTCTCTAGATATCTTCATCGACCCAAAACTCAAGTGTTTACAAGAGGCTAGTTATTGAGTATTAGTGGTAGACATCTCATTATGACTCATCAATTGATAAGCTTTTGTTTTACCATCCAAAAGATCATTTGAATCCTATTCATACCATGGCTAATGATCCATATGCCCCAATTAATTGCAAAGAGGTGATAGAAATACTAGATTGTTTTAGAGAAGAGATGAAGGCCATAATGAATGCCAAAAACCTACCTGCAGCTAATTGGCTTATGGCTGAAGGAGCGCGAGATGCTTTATTTACTTATAGGTAATTTAAAAAAGCTTTTATTCCCTTCAAACTAAGATGTTATATGTCATCACTAATAACCTAGCCAATGCTTCATCCAACTTTATTTCAAAAGGCAAATCTTTAGGACGTATGAGAAGAAGAAAAAGCATTTAAATAAGAAAAGACCATGCTCTAGCAAACCAAATAGTGGACCTTCAAAATGCCTTATGGTTAAGGATAAGCCCATGTCATAGAATTTTAAGATAATGTTAAAAGGGAAACTGGCATATCTCCCATAAAAATCTTTAAGATCTTTATGGGCCTAACTATTGCCATAACCTTTTTTTGTGAATATCACAAGCAAATCGGGCATCACACTGATGAGTGTTAAACCCTCCCCACTGCTATTCAAGGTCTTATTGGCCTATCTGCTAAAGAAGATCAAACCTTATCTCTAAATTGTCTGATCCCAAGGAAGCTTTAAGCCTATACCTTAACCTCTATTTTATGCCTTTGTAAGTGCTTTGTAATTATGAATAAACTCAAAGTTTAAAAATTCCCTTTTATCTTTTTAATAAAATATTTTCTCCTTTTATTCATGTGTATGATGTTTTACGATGTAACAACATGCATATTGATAATCATTATATGTGTGACATTAATTCAATCATGATTAGTTTGTTTAATCTTAGCATATGTAAGGATTTTGGACCACATTCTTTATAGTTCTTGATAAGAGAGAAGACAGAAATAAAAGAAAATAAAAAAAAAAGAAAAATAAATAAAAAAGAGTTTATCCCACTCTCAGCTATTAAACCAAGGGAAAGACTTGGGCACAAAGGGTTGAAAGAGGAGTAATTGGCAAACAAGTTACCGAGCTTAGACATAAGAAGTCAAACCTAACACCACAAGTCTATCTTTTCTTGAATCAACATCCTACAAAGCCAAACCCAAGGGAATCTAACACCATAAATATATCTCTTCTCAAATAATAGAAGTACCCTTCTATTCTTATGCTATAATATTCCATTCTCATCACTTATAACACTTCTCTAATTTTTACACCTTAAACCTAACAAAACCTACCTTTAGGTAGTCATCAAAAAGCCTAAAAATACTAAAACCCTAAAACCTTAGACTAGATTTAGGCTCGTGATTAACCTTATAGGCATATATGAAAGA
>CANXYI012096599.1:0-10597 GCA_948208565.1 Hura crepitans
AGATTTGCTGAGACACGCATCAACAATAGATCCACCTCTTCTACTAGCTTTTATACCTTATCCACCTCTAGTTATACCACAAAAGACACATTTGGAGAGAGTTAAAATAATGGGAGTAGTAGATTTTTTGGGAACCAAGGATGATGATATAGGCTGGGCAGAGAATTGGCTAGAAAGGACACTCAAAATTTTAAAACAGTTAGAGTGTACAGAAGAGGAAAGTTTGAAGTGTTCTACCTCTCTTCTTTAGGAGGAAGATTTCCACTAGTAGGACATAACCAAGAAGAGGAAAGCAATAGTAGATGTAACCTAGGAATTATTTCTACAAGAGTTTAAGAAGAGATACATCCTAGAGTCTTATAAAGACAAGAAAAGATGAGTTCTTTGATTCAAAGTAGGGAAGAAGATCTATGTCAGAATATGAGAAAGATTTTACAAGGTTGAGTTGATATACAGGCAAATTTGTCCTTACTGAAGAGGAAAAGTGCAAGAGGTTCCTAAAGGGCCTTAATGTGGAGTTACGTATACAAATAGCCAACCTAAAGGTTATAGACTTTGTAGCTTTGGTAGCAGTGGTCTATGATATATAAGAAATGTTGCAAAAAAAGAGGGATTTATTCCAGAAGAAGTGGCCTCTCGCACCAGGTCAGACTAGCTCAGCACCTGGAGTTAGTAAGAGGCAGAGGGAGACCTAATCTTAGTCCCAGCTAGTGCAATAACCATAGAGACAACCTCAGTTATAGAGCTCTAGTTAAGCTTCTGTATCTAGGCCTTAACCACCTCAATGAGTCTCTAGTGCCCTAATATCAGCACCCAGAAGTGCTCCCCCGACTTGTCAGACTTATACCAAAAGACATTGGGGTCAGTGTTGGAGGACAAGAAAAGGAGAGTGTTTCACTTGTTGAGCTAGAGACTATTACTAGAGGGATTGTCCTCAGAGGCAGATTGAAACTGCTTAGACTCAGGCATCAGTAGCACCCTAGAACATGAGGTAGAGATAGAATAAAAGGTGACCAGTCGAGCAGTAGTTAAGGGACTAGTTCAGAGGCATAGGTTCTAGCTAGATAGTATGCATTTAGAGTTCATGAGGAGGTAGAGGCTCTGAATATAATTGCTAGTACTTTTTACTTATTTGTTGCACCAATTTTGGCTTTAATAAATCTTAGATCCACTCACTCTTATATTTGCACCTCACAAGTATAAGATAGGGGTTTAGAACCAGAGCCTGTAGGCATAGACATTCAAGTAAGCAACCCAATAAGATAAAGTGTGGTAGTGAATAAAGTATATAGATACTATCCACTAGTGATCCAAAAATAACTATTCCCTATAGACTTTATTAAACTTCCTTTTTATGAATCTGACATCATTTTGGGTATGGACTAGTTACTAGAACATTGGGCTATGGTTGACTGTAGACAAAAGAAGTTTACCCTCAGAACAATAGAGGGATATGAAGTGACAATTATGGGTGAGAGGAATTCCCTAATTAACCTTATCTCAACTATTATAGCTATATAATTCATCTGTAAGTGTTATGAGGCATACCTAGCCTATGTGATTGACATTATCAACTCCATACCTAGCATTGATCATATTCTAGTTGTGTCTAAATTTCCTAATTTGCTCTTTGAAGAGTTACCTGAACTACCTCCATAGCGGGAGCTTGATTTTGAAATTGAAGTATATCTTGGTACCTCACTTGTATCTATTACACCATATAGAATGGCACCTGTAGGACTAAAAGAGTTAAAGGTGCAGTTGTAAGAATTATTGGATACACGTTCCATTAAACCTAGTACTTCACCTTGGGAAGCACATGTGCTCTTTGTAAAGAAGAAATACGAGTTGTTTCGGTTATGTGTTGATTACAGGTAGTTAAATAAGGTGATTGTGAAGAATAAATATTCTTTGTATAGGATTGATGATATTTTTTACCAGCTAAGAGGTGCCAGTATCTTTTCTAAGATTGACTTGAGATTAAGATATCATCAGTTACTGATTAAGGAAGCTAATATACCTAAGACTACTTTTAGAACTAGGTATGGGCCTTATGAGTTCTTTGTGATGCCATTTGGACTTACTAATACTCCAAAAGCCTTCATAGGTTTAATGAACGGGGTCTTTTAACCTTATTTGGATCAGTTTGTAATAGTGTTTACTGATGATATTCTGGTGTATTTTAAGACCAGGGAGTAGAATGAACGACATCTTAGAATTGTGTTATAGACTCTGAGAGATAAACAACTGTATGATAAACTGAGTAAATGTGAAATTTGTATAGACAAATTGGCTTCCCTAGGTCATATTGTGTTAGCAGAAGGTATTAGAGTAGATCCCAACAAGGTTAGAGTTGTGTTGGAATAGGAACCTTCTAGGAGTGTGATTGAGATATAGAGCTTCCTAAAATTGGCTGGCTACTATAGAAGGTTCGTAAAGGGTTTCTCAATGATTGCAACACCACTGACCAGATTGGTAAGGAAGAATGTGAAGTTTAAATGGGATGAAAAGTGTCAAGAGAGTTTCGATAGACTGAAGACAATACTAACTGAAGCACCTATCCTTGTTCAATCTGAACAGGGGAAGGACTTTGTCATTTATAGTGATGCGTCACACAATGGACTCAGATGTGTACTAATGCAAGAGGGTAAAGTAGTAGCATATACTCTAAACAACTGAAGCCATATGAGAGGAATTATCCAACTCATGATCTGGAGTTAGCTGTAATTATTTTTGCATTGAAAATCTATAGACACTACTTGTATGGTGAAAGGTGTTACATCTACACTAATCATAAGAGTTTGAAATATCTCCTCACCTAGAAGGAGTTAAACTTAAGGCAGTGACGGTGGTTAACGTTAATCAAGGATTATGATAGCTTGATAGACTATCAACCGGGAAAGGCTAATGTAGTTGCCGATGCATTGAGTTAGAAGTTCATAGTTATTGTAATGCCCATAAGTCAAAGGTTCGTGAACAGTACCTTCGAAGCTTAAAAAGTGTGCCAGGAGTGCCGAGTCACCTTCACGAGGCCCGAAGTGGGGTGTACTAGTCATGAAACTTTTGAGGGACTTGAAAATGATGAAAATGACTTAATTTAAAGATTTAGTAGAACCAATAAATTATTTTAGGTTGTAATCTAGTGGGCTATAGGCCCAGATGGATTTAATTTGAGAATGACCTAGGATGTGCCCGAACATACCTAAAAATACCATGCCCTGAAGGTCAAAAATTTCCTTGAATCCATTGGTGAAGGAATTTTTAAATTCTGAGGTCATTTGCAATTTTTTCTTAATTTTAGGTTTTATATGTAAATCAAGACAATTAGTTAACTGTCCCGCCAAAGGAATTTGGTCGTGAAATTTTACAAGCTTCTAAATAGGACTAATTGAGGATTTTTTTAAAACAAATAGGATAATTTTTGGACATTTGAGTGAATTTTTAAAATTCTCTAAAGTTTCTACCGAAATCGAGCAATTTTGAGGCACTTAGGTGACTTGTGTCACTACTCGAGCCACCCTAGCCACTATAAAAACTCCCTTGTGACACTTTGCTACCTACCTAGCATAATCACCCCACCCACTTCCACTTTCTCCCTTTTTTCTTCATCCTATTCCTGATGCCATCACCCCCTTTGCTCTTCTATTTTCATTTGGGGACTTATAAAAATTTCTATGGATTTTCTAAGGGGAGGAGGCATATATGGGGGAATAAGGAAAAGTGAGGTGCAATAAGGCAATTCACAAGCTTAAAGTATAGAAAAGGCCTTGATTGTTAAAAAGCTATGTGAATTTAATGTATTGGAGGCATGCCATTTACAATTCATGAGTAATTAGTGTAGAAAACTTGTATAGAAGCTGTGGATTTAAGGGTTAGTGAGTATGTAATGGTGTGCTATGCTTACATTGAGGTTTATACCATGTTAAATGAATGATATGTATGTTGAATTGGTGGAAAGAATGAAAAAAGGTTAAGGCCTCATTTTGGGCGAGAGGTTAGTGTGTATATGTTTAAGTGTTAGACTAAGAACCTAAGTAACATCCAATAAAGTTTTGAAACAATCTTCAAGAGTTAAGGAGTGCACACCTGGAGCAATTCCAGGATGGGTGACTTGGTAGGAAGTTTATCACCTATCAAATTTCTTAGGTAGTCCAGTAGGGGGTGTCACATTAGGTGGTATCATACAATAGGTTATATGTTCCTTAGTGTCTTAATGCTAGTGTGTAGGGTTGTTTTCTCTGAATTGCTACACTACTAAGAGGCTGATAAGTTCTATTTCTTTTTGTAGTTGATCTCGATGAGTGATCAGATATCTGAGGACTAGGGAAAAAAGAGACTAGTTATGCCCCAACAATAATTTAGGGGGGAGCTGGCAGTGCAGTCATACTAAAACCCAGTGATGCTTCACAGTAGTTATAGCCATAAGCACAACCACGTACATGAGAATCCCTAGCACTATTACAGCAGATAGTGGATTTGCTCAGATTTACTTCTATAGTTGTAGTTCCACCTCTTTCACTAGCTCTAATGCCTTTACATCACCAGTTCCTTTACAGAAGACACCATTAAAGAGGATTAAAAAGATGGCAGCTATAGATTTTCTGGGTATAAAAGAGGATGATACAGGAGAAGCAAAGTACTAGTTAGAAAGAACTTTTGAAATTGTAGAACAACTAGAGTATACAGAGGAAGAAAGCTTAAATTGTACAACTTCTCTCCTTTAAGAAGAAGCATTTCATTAGTGGAATACTATTAAGAAAAGGAAGGCAGCAATAGATCTCACCTGGGAGTTCTTCTTAATAGAGTTTAGAAAAAGTTACATTCTAGATTCATAGAAGGATAATAAGGGATATGAGTTCCTTGATCTGAGATAGGGTAGGAGAATAGTGTCAAAGTATGAGAAAGATTTTACCAGACCGATAAGATATGCTGAGGAGTTCATTCCTAATTAAGAGGAGAAATGTTAGAGATTTCTAAAAGGCTTGAATGTAAAACTGAGGATGTAGATAGCTAACTTGAATTTAGAGAAAGTGAGGGATGGTGTACAGGTTTTTTTGGGTAGCCTAAACCATGAAACTTTGGAGAATTTTTTCTCCCAACTGAGAGCTTCTTCCCCTCTAATTCTTTTTCCCATAGTTCACAATATGCTAACTTGAATTTAGAAACTAGAATCATGAATTTTCGATGAGAAATGAAGGAGATATGGCCAATTAAAGAGAGAAGAGGCGTCTAGAATTTTCTTAGGCATCCAAAACAATTTTTTTTTTCATTTTCATTTTCATTTTCTTGTTGTTCTAATGAATGTTTGCCACTTTTCTAGCCCCTTGGACACTTTTAATGGCTCTTAGGATAGCTAGCTTAGTATGGGTGGGTCCCATGACCACTTAAACCATCCCGAAATAGCTTGATTTTGGTGATAGGGTTGCCAAATTCGGAGAATTTTTAAAATCACACGGTGATCAAAAAATGCACCGTTTATTCCTAAAATCGTCATTTATCCCAATAACATGCCTGTAAAATTTTGTGGCCTAATTTCATCAGGAAATAGGTGAACTAAAGTTTTGGAAAATTTAAATACTTTATTGGCAACATAACTTTGGGAATTCATAAAATATTCCCTGGACCTCCAAAAATATTCATTCTAATTTTAAAAATCCTCACATTAGGTCACAAAGGCCCATGTAAAATTTCAAGTCAAAAGTCAATAGTTGACTTTCTTATACTATTCACCTACCAGAATAAAATATTCCTAAAAAATATTAAATGACCTTAGAAAATTATAATTCATTCTCCATCATACTCGGTGGAATTTTTAAGGTTTAGGGTATGATATTTTGGGTCCATCCGGGCAGTTCCTGGAGTTGTCCTGGCTCGACCTTATTTTATCTCCGTAACCACTAGTTCTTGACTTGAAATGATTTATTGGTTGTGCTAAAATTTTAATTTCATTCATTTTCCCCACTTCTAGGCCTGTCAAATTTTCATGGCCAATATGCCATTGTCAGACTCAAAATGATGCCCCGCACTGCAGGAAACATCCCTCAGGCCCAAAAAACATTGTTTATGAAACCTTAGTATACAGGCATTACAAGTCTTCCTCTCTTAAAAAATTTCATCCTTGAAATTTTCAGCAGCCACATGTTTAGTTACCTCAACATTTCATTACTATACTTTTATCCTTGTTTCTTTCCATTAAGTCAACCCCTTGTATCCTTATGCATCCAGAACTTTGTAAGTACATCCTGTCAATATCATCACCTTTCATTCTATTATTATTTTTTTATCTTATTAGGAAATTTTCTAGGCTAATTACTTCTAGTGCTCCCTACATTTCCACACTTTAGTCTCATTGATAACATCAAATGTCACTAAGGCATTCTCACATCTTCACGTTTTCTCATTCTCTTTCATTTCAATCACATTTTTCATCATATTTCATCATTATTAAATATAACTCCATAATATTACTTTGACATGCCCAGATAATACCTCTGCTTAGCTTTATTCCAATATCCTTCCTTCATCGGGGTTCTATCTAACACCTTTAAATGCTAGATTATATTCTTTTCATTCTCACTTATTATCATTGTCTTTGGATCCTTCTATCTTAATTTCATTTCAATTAACCTTTTTGTCCATCTCATCTATAGGCTACATACTTTTTGCCTCATCTTTTGTTTTAACTCATTCTTTTAACCACACTTTCATTTCTCCTAATATCCCAAGGCACTTTAATCTTGATATTCTTTTCAATAATCAATTGTTTTTTCCTTTCCATTTTGCCATTCTTACAGAGGTTACTGGTTTACTAGCCATTTAACATACTTCCCTTCTTAAATTCCAAAGGGGTAATTTAGCTATCTAGGGTTATTACGAACCATCATTACATCTTTCATAGCCTCATTTCCAGTATACTTATAGGCTTCATGCATTAATATCTAAACTCTTTTTCGGGTTTGCACCTTAGTATCAGTATTAGTCTTTTTCTTTCTTCTACTCAACATTTCCTTATCACTCTCTCTTTACTATAATCACATTGTACTTCTCTCTCTACATTCGCTCTGTCAAGTCCCTTCAACATCAGGGCTATCACTATGCCATGCTCAATTCCCAAAGCAAAATGCATAGAGTTTTCATCAATGTAAAATATGTCATGTATAATGTAAATATGCAAGTGGCAAGATGCATCCTAATCTCTACTATACAATGCCATGCAACTGCCCCGGGGCCAACAAGTAATGCATCAAGGGGAAATAATAGCCCTCGTCTTCAAAGACCTTGACAACCAAATCCTATCTTCAATCCTAACATAACTTTCACACTATAGTGTATCCTATGATTCATCTATTAATCACTAACGTCTCACTTCCATTATTACTCTTTTAATTTCATCAGCTCTATCCTTTTTACTTAATCCACACTTTTCTGTTGCTCTCTTATCCAGTTATCCTAGCCTTGAGTCTCACAACTCTTATACCTCTCACAACTTGATAATAACTTTCTTAACAACTCCTAAACTATAGGTAACTAAATTGCCTTGTTTATAAGCTATCCCATTTTCTTTCTCCCAAATTCGTGGGGCCTTCAATTTCATTAGGTATAACATGGTAATCATTCTTTTCTCTTAGCTGACTTTTGAATCTACTGTATTATTTCCATTTCTTAAGGTTCTTTTAGGCTTCTTCTATTCTTTACATTAGCTTCCTTATACCATCTTCTATCTCTCTATAGATTTTTTGACTTTGAAAAGTATGTTGACTCCTTATTACTTGTTATCACTTCTTTGTTCCCATTACTTATTTAGTTTTCAACTTTCTTTTCCTATTAGGAACCTTGTTCACCTTATAATGGTCGTACCCTCACTTCACAACACACAAGTGTGCCATACTTTCTTCTTCAAATCCTTTTATTTATGGTTTGCTTAAATAATCATGCCGTCTCCCCTCACCATCCATGGAGCCAAATATTATTTAGCCACCACCTTATTGCCCTTTTTAGGCTTTATTAGCAACATTAACAACTCGGCTTAGGAGGAAAAGAATCACATGAAGTCATAACCCTATCATTTTAATCTGTTGTTCTTTATCTTAAGAAGTTCACATAGTCCTTTCCTCATTTATCATTAGAGTAGCGACTGTCCATAATCCAAAACACCTAAGGCACTTATGCATTACAATCCAAAACCACCTAAACCTGCTCTGATACCATTAAATGTAACACCCCCTACCCATTCTTAAAGGAAATAAGCAAGACGTGCTACTTCCCATGAGGTTACCAATCTTTGGATTTCTTACGGGCCTTTCATTTAACTTTTACCTAATCATTCATATTTTTGTCTAGAAATTTCCTTTTCAGTCTTTATGGTTTATAATGATTCTACTAGGCATATGACACTCACATGCCTAATCTCCCAACCAATTATCAATCTACTATGTTATTACAACTACAACCTCATTTTACTATTATTATGAATTTCTATGCTAGCAAATCATGTATTCTTACATTATCTACCCACATTAACATGTATGAGTGCCTCTACTTATTATACCACATAATCTAATCATATAATATTATACCTAGATAGTTATCGGCTGTACTACTGATTGTCTACATCATATCTTCTCAAATCTACTGCCTGCGTATCGAGAATCTGATATGTTGAGTATGCACTCAGTGGTGAATTTAACCAAACATACCATGTACTAACTAACACACATAAGTACACAAGAGATTTTAGTTATATCTGTTTATACCTTTTTATCCCTCTATTTACCCTTTTTAATCATACCTTTACTAATGTCATGATCCCCGGTTTCCCATGATGTTCCACTATTAGCTACGGATTCATTATTACTTAATCAAGAATCTTACTGGCATTCTTCCATTCTAGCTATCTTTACTATCTCTAATTTACATTACTTGCATAGCTCAGCCTATTACTTTCAATTAATTTTTGGTCTATTTACCATTTCCTCTGTCTTTTAATCCTTAAGGTAATTTCATTAAGTTCTCATAAGTTATTCAGCTTTAGCCTTTACAATTTATTCTTTGGTCTTAGTACGTTTACTTATAAATTAGTTCAATTAATGTGATTTAGGCCTTAGGTTTCTCGTTACTATCTTTAAGTCTATTCAAATTCTTTTATTTACCATTTATCCTCACAAGTTTAGGAAGAACTCCCAGCCATTAGATAACAGGATCACAATGTGTAGTGGCCCCCATTTTGGGCCTCGGCTGCTGCACTAACCCTTATAGTCTGAGAATCAGAAAAGAAGCAAAATTGTACCTTAATCCCTATTATGGACCTCGGTGTCTATACACAACCATCATTTGATAGCAGGGACTCATCCGTAGACCACTCCTAATACTGGACTAGTAGATAGTAGGGACCCATCTATAGACCACTCTCAATATTTACAAATCACATCAGTATCATCATCAATGGTGGATAGCAAGGACCCGTCCATAGACCACTCTCAATATCCATAATAATAGCCTATAGTGCAGTGGCTCATCATAGAACCTCGGCGGCTACACCCGCCATAATCAATACATAGCAGTGGGCCCTAAAAGGATCGACTACCTAGTAGTTGCTAATCTTTAGTTAATGGGTCAACCTATCTAGTGTATAAGTAACCATCAATCCCAAGATTCCTTTTTTATTATCTTTAATAACCATTACATCTAAAGTCTAAAACATTTATATGGATTCATATCTTTGATTTATCAGCTTACTTTATTTGTCAATCAAATATCTTTTAACATCGTCTAGCCTTACCCATTTACCATATCTTCAATTTAGATTTCATCTTATTCATTAGTGTCATTCAATTGTCTTTTCTCTCTTTTTCTACTAACTTATATTATGTTTCCTCTCCTTCTCTATCTTTTAGAATATTGAAATTTAAGGCTCTTATTTTACTTGTTTCTTGCAATATATAACAACAATTAGTTTCTAAGTCTAGTAATTTATTCTCATTGTTACTATTTTTATAATAGTATTCACTCACTGTACTATTAGATAATAACTCAACCTACATGTGCAATTCTTTATAAGGCTTACACCATACCTCTGTTTATATTTCATAGGATGCAAAATGTCGATGTATTAATTTCCTTCAACTTTATTCATATAGTATTTGTGCTTTTATAATTTCTTATATGATTGTAAAATTTATTTGTTCAGCTCTTTAACCATTTTATCAGCTCTTTAACCCATTTTGGTTTAGTTTGGCCCAACTAATCACTCTTCCAATTTACCAAATATTTATTCTAAATATTTTCAAGCTAATAGGACACAGATTTTATTTTATTTCATCAGGTCATATTTTTCGATTAGTTACAGGTCGTTGAAAATCCTAATAGTTATAGGTTCTTTTTACATAAGATTTATTGTTCATTTGGTAACCTTTTTCTCACCAACCCATTAATCCATTTCATTTTCCTTTTGTCTCTATACTTTATATCATAAAATATTTTACCCCATCTATCATTATTTTTATTTTAGCACATTAATTTATGATTTTATCCCTAAATCTTGAACCACATTCCTTAATTACATCCTTATTCTTCTTATCTACCCTATACAACTCTAACT
>CANXYI012096684.1:0-11744 GCA_948208565.1 Hura crepitans
TGTCCAGCTTTCGAAGGTATCTTGCAATGATATAGGTTTGGTTATCAGAGTTTCCTTCTGATTGTCAGAGAGGTCTCTGAGCATTCACAGTCCTTTAATTGATTCAATTATCATCTTGAAGCAGAGGAATATATTTTACCAGCTAGAAATTTGTAGAAAGCAAACTGAAATCCTCTGTGTGGGGAAAAAAAAGGAGATTTAGTTTGTAGGATAGGATCAACATTATTCCATCTCTTATTTTTGGGCCACTGGTGGCCTGTAATACCTAATGGCTGATAAAGGGTTCATTAATTTTGCATATCAAATGATTTCTATTCATGTATTGATAATGTCATAATGATTTATTTACAGAGAAAGGATTGCATTATTTGTCTTTTTTTTTTTTATCACAAATTATATTCTTCATGTTTTGCTGAAAACAGGCTTTCTGCCAGTGAATACGTGGAAGAGGAAAAATGTAGCTATTGCCCGGCAGCTGTTCCATTTGATTCTCCAGAAACTGCAGTTTGCCAAGGTGTGGAGGGTAATAATAAAGATGCGCAGAAACACAAATTAGTACGGTGTGCTGTTTCTATGCAGGTTTGCCCAGCTACACCGTTATGGTTTTGCAAGTGTTGTAACAGGTGGACTTCCGAATTGGCACCAGAGGCTCTCTTTACATTATCTAGTTACCCTCCAGACTTCCAATCCTTGAAGGAATCCTTTCTTTTGGAAGGATTGTCAAAACCCTTGTGTCCATTTTGCGGAATACTGTTTCAAAGATTACAGCCCGACTTTCTGCTTTCGGCATCACCAGTGTAAGCTTTATCTACTTCCAATTTTTTATGATGTGCTGTATCGCAAACATTGAATAGGATAATTAGAGTTAATCTAAATATAAATGAGCATGCTAGTTGAAGTCATTATCTATGAGGTAGATGTTATGAAATGCTCTGAATGTAATTCATATATAATTAATTTATGAAATAAAGTCATTTTTCCCCCCTTAAACTTTATGAAATGGAGCAATTTGGCCGAAACATTTTTGCATAGAAGAGCATTTTGCGTCATTTTGGTGATTTTGAGGGTAGAAATCGCTCTGCTGTGGAAAATTCGAAGGTAAAAATGTCTGTATCCCTTAATTTATTATTCTTTGAACAAATAAGACTCATGAGGAAGTAGTTATTTATTCCTCCTAGCCGTATTAGAATTATTTTGACATTTTGTCCATTAGAATTTTAGGAGCCTTTTTTGGTTCTACTTCTACTGGCTGTGCATAAAAACTAATATTTTTTAGCAGGACGACAAATTAGATTAAAGACCAAAGTGCAAAATACTTGTTGGTTCATTCGTGAATGGTTTCTGAGGACAATTATTTTATTTTAAAATTGGTCATGCCATTAGTTCTTTTGGACCAAACATCTAGAAAAATTGGTTTTGAAATTTCCTTGTTTTGGAGAATTGAAATCCATCTTGAAACAATTATAGCTTCAAGGAACTATGAATTATAGCCATTCATGTTTCCATTTGGGAGCAAATCTTTTCCAAACCCCTTATTATGCTAAATTTGAATTAAATAGTTCACCTTATAATGTTTAAAGCGGTCAAGGTCTCAACAGTTCAAACCAATTCTGAATGGTAGTTGTGGTGGAAGACTAGAAGTTCAGCGGTAGAGTTTTTATCAATTCTAAGCAAGACTTGGCATGATTTTCTTTGAACTGGGTTAAAAAAGTTTCTGGAGAAGATTCAGGTTACTTTAATATGAAGAAATTGTTAGCTTGGATCTTGCAGGGGAGAATTGTACCCACAATGTCTCCCTTTTTTTTTTGTTCCTAATGATATCATAATAATATGATTTGTGGTAGATTTTTATGGCTGTATAACACAGAGATGATATGTTTAGAAAATTTGGTTGTAGCTAGTGTCTTTTAAGCATGTTTGAGCTTGCTTTTTTATTATTTTCTTTTGGCAACATTTTGTTCAAATTTTATGCAATAACTAGTTAAACACCTCCGTTTCTCACGGATGTAGTAAATTACTTATTAAATTTTTAATATTTGAAAAAAATTAAATAATGATTATAATCATATATATTTTTCACTTTAATTATTTCAAAAAATTTTAAACTGTTTCAGAATCCATAAAAATTGTAATGTTTGTGCAAAAATGAAGCAATTTTACAAATTTTAGCTTTTAATATTTATTAATTTGTAGTGATGTATAAAGATATAATCAATGACTACTTGTGAATAAAATCACGATAAATTTGTATATAATAATTGTCTATTGCTATAAAGCATCATGGATGCAATATAAAATTTAAGGCAAATTATAAATTTGGTCTTGAATTATTATCTATATTTCATTTTGATTTTATCGTTTAGAACATTATAAATTAATATTTATAATTTTGAAGCCATTGCAAATTTAATTTTACGTTAATTATTTTGTTATATCTAATGGATATGTTGACATGATTGTTTTTGGGTTATAAAATTGTTAACTTGGCTGTTTTTAGGCTCCACAATTGTTGACTTTAGCAAGTAAATGTATAATTGTTATATATTTTATTTTATTTATTTTTTACATGAAAAATATTTATAAATTTAAATTTAATAATATTTATTTTAATTCAATTAAATATTTCTATGTAAATAAAGAAAAAAAAATGATGAAAAATACAATGTCCACACTTTATATTTATTTTTTTGGCACATATGTTGTATAATACTTTAATAGTAAAAAATCGAGGTAAACATGAAAATTTTGAAATTTTAACTTGTAAATTGAAGAAAATTTCAACATGATATAATTGTATAGAAGAAATTAAATAGCATGTATATAATTGAAAAAATTTACATTCCTATATATAAAAAAATTTAATTAACAAAAAGTATATATTATAGATTTTTATTCACATTTTATTATTATTATTATGAGATTTGTAGCTAAATCTAATGCAAGACAAAAAAATCTATATTTTATACAAATATTTAATTGAATTAAAACAAGTGATATCAAAATTTAAATTTATAAATATTTATCATATAAAAAATAAATAAAATGAAATATGTGGTGACTAGATATATACGTATTTGTCAAGTTAGCAATTGTGGGCGCAAAATAACTATGTAAGCATATTACGTTAAATCAACATAATGATTAGCGGAACACTAAATTTGTAATGGTTTCGAAATTATAAATATAAATTTGTAATGTTTTAAATAAGAATTAAAGTGAAATATAAGTAATAGTTCGGATTTGAATCTATAATTTACCTAAAATTTATATACAAGCAATATTTATAGGCTACTAACTTTTTTTATAGTACTTAATATATAATTTTTGACAAAAATTTTAGCGAGAAGTTATGAATATTAATACATTTACTATTTGGTGAGAAATTGTAACTATTTTTACGAAAAATCGCTACTAATATTATCAGGTATTAATTAGTAAAAGGTTATGAACTTTTGTGATAAGTCGCAATTATTAGTAACAAATGTTAATTGGTAAAAAGATGTGACTGTTAATCTGAAACACTAATTTATAAAATGTTATGATAGCAATTGTTTTTGTTAAAATGAAGAATACATTAATCTAAAAAAATAATGATAAATATTTATTAAAAAAGGGAAATCAAATTAAAAAAAATACTTTTTATGTTATTTATTTTGAATAACAAGGAAAATCAAGAGAATTTTAACTTCACACAACAATTAGACAAGTTAGTTTTACTTACGGAGGTTAATAGTTTTTTTTCCTAATAGACTGACTTTAAAGAATAAAAGTGTTTATGGATATGAATATAAATGAAATAAAAAAAAAATGCTAATGTGGTTCTTTTAGCCTAACACACACTTATACATAAAAGATGGATTAGAAATGGCAATTTGATGACCAATTAATTGGTTTAATACATAAAATTCACTCTAAATTTATCTTCATTTACATATTATCATTCGTAATTAATTAGAATCTCAATTACTCATTTAAATTTGTATAAACTATACCATTTACTCCCTAAAAAGTCACGTGGTATTTAACCCACATTTCACATAATTTTATTTGCTACGTGTCTGACATTGTATTAACCAATGATTTTGTACCACGTGAATTTTAGGGTGATAATTTGGTATAGTTCTATTAAATGTAGAAGCATAAATGATATCTCGATTAGTTCATGATGATAATAAGTAAATGATTTTTCAATATTAAGCCCCAATTAATTTAGAGGCTGAATTGGGGATAGAGGGAAATAAGTGAATGTTCAAAAACAGTATTCCTTCTCTTCATTGGCTGCAAATGGGAAGTAGGTGATTCTATAACTGGGGAAATAGGGTGCAATATTTATGTTTAACAATAAATCTTAAAGGAGTTTTTTTTTAAAAAAAAAAATTAAAACCTTAAAGGAATGTCTGAATGGTGTCATACTATATGATTCTCTCTTACTCATGGATGGGATAAGGGATACCGAAACAAAAAAATATTTTCAATAGCAACACAGCATTACTTTGGGAATATCATTAACAGCAAAAATGCTTTAATTATCTTTGTCATTTGGTTGAAAGTTTCTTATATATATATATATATATGGGAATATAATCTATGTACTTGGGAAGGCAGTGGCTGACTTCAACTGTTTGAGCTAGTAATCGTTCCCATAATTAAATTATTTAGAATATAATAAAAATTAAATCTGATCAATTAAAAAAATAATTAAACTCTCAATTATTATTTACAACTAAAAAAAATACTTATTGCGCTGTTTGTGTATATTCATTTTTTTTTTTCAATTTCTAAATCTTAGCGATCACCTGGAGGCTTGCAATCTATGATCCTTGTATGCTGCTTGATTTTCAAATATATCCACTGTAATTATTATTATTAATTTTATCTTCGAGGGTTGAAGAATTAAATACCAGTGACTTTTTTTTTATTTATAAACCTCGTAACCATTTTTTAATTATAACATAAATACGAAATTTAGGAGAAAAATATATAAAAATACACATGATAAAAGTTTTTAATTACATATTTTATTTTTACAAATAAATTTTTGCATACTTAAAATTAGTAAAAATTATTTATTTAAAATTGACAAACTGCTTAAATTTAGCAAAATTTAACCTTTTATGGCTAAGGTGGTAGAGTTTGTAATTTTTTTATTAAAGGTATCAAAAAATGAATTTTATCTTTTAAATGTATAAAATATTATATATAAAAGTGGGGCGTAATTAGATACTTTTATATATATATATATATATATATATGGTGGTGGTGTATGATTTTAAAACTTGTGAAAATAAAAAGAAATACTGCAAAAACAATAAATTAACGTAAGAGAATAAGGACAAAATTTCAAAGCATGTTAGTTACTTTCCTTTATTTTTAATTTGTCACCACCAGTCTTTCTATCATTGAATGCAAGTGGATAACGACAAATTTTCCTCAAGATATAATAAAATTACTTGGTTAGCTTTACACAAACATAATCAAGTCCAAACAACAAAGTGTTTTACAGAATTATTAATTACCTACAAATCCTTCTGTGCACAAAAAATTGCGGACATAAATAAAGTTAATGATATTTTGAAAAGAGAAGGAGATGGTGTAAAACTTGGGAGGTGATAGATATGAAAATCTATTCTCAACCTCTTTGATATATATATATATATATATAGTCTTAGTTGTCGTTAGAAGTAGTTAAAATTCAACTAAAGTTTAAACTCAATTGAATTTACACCTCTTTCAAAGGTCACAACTTTTTATCCATCAACTGCGATTGTCTTGCGTTTCACCACTTGTTCTTGTGGTTCACCAGCAACGGCAAGACTGCAATTGAACAAAAACTTGTGCTTCATAACTTTCAATGTCTTACTTTGACATAAATGTTGTCTTATGATTCACCACAACTTTATGTGGTCCGCCGGCTGTTTATAATTATAAGACAACATTAATTCGTAATTATGTGATTCATTTCATAATATTTGAGATTCATCATCAGAAATTTTAATATCATTCATTGCTTGATTTTCACTTTATTTTAAAAATCATAATATATATATATATATGGACAAATTACCCAAACTTCCTATCACATTTGTGGTATTGGCATTTAAGTTTACTAGCGTTGATTCTTCTTGCACATTATATATATATATATATATATATATATATATATAATTGAGAGATTTTTTTAAATAACAATAATCTTATATGTCTATTAATATTTATAAAAATAATATATAAAAAATTTGTATTAAAATAAAATTTTTATAAAGTAATATAATTAAATTAAATACGTGAATTCGAATTATAGTGGAATAGAATTAAAATGTTAAATTTCTACAAAACCATATTTTTATATAGAAAGATATAAAGATTTTTATTTATTTTATTTTATTCATTTAATATTATATGTTTTACTATATCTTTTTATTTTTATTTTATAAAAAGCACATACCGTTTAATATATAATAATATATACACAGTAATGTCAATTTAATTATTTACTCTATTATTCTATAATATATATTATCGTTTAAATAAAATTAAGAAGTCGTGTTTTTTCTCCTTATTATTCTAACTCATCAATTAATAATTAAGATCATATAAATCTTAAACGTGTAATGCCTGATTAAACCCAAACTCTGGTCCACCAGATTCCGAAAACCAAGAATAGATGGCAGACTCCATCTAAACGAAATAAAATATTCTCAGAAGAAAACGAAATAAAAAATAAAAATGTGATAGCTGTCATTCTGATTGCTATTGAAGGTAATTAATAAGCTAATTAATTTCATTTTCAAAACGTTTTGAGTTCGAACGTGCTTTCTCTAGGGAAATTAAAAAAAAAAAAAATAGTTCAAACGTGATTGGAATGGGAAATGATTTTTAATATGGCCTTTCTTACGAAACCTTCAATTCAAATGGAAAACGTGCGCAGAGTAAGCTTTCCATATATTTATTATGTACCTTCTTTTCAAATTTCCCACGAGGAGGTAAAATTTCACCACACCAGTCAAATGACCAGTTTATGTACTTATTCATTTGATCTAATCCGTCTAATTATCCGTTTGTAGTTGTTTATTTTATTTCTAATTTTATATGGTAAAATGTATAATTAATTGTTTTCATATGATATATATGTATTTTTTGTTTGTAATAATTTTTTTAAAAATAAAAAAAATAATATTATATAATTTTAATTCATTTATAATTCAATTTGTTTATTATAATTCCATCCATTTAATAATGCATCACTTGAATCATAGCCTGGCTCAACCTATTGATGATATGTAAATTTTTTGACTCACTTGTAGTCCAGCTTGTTTGACACACCTCTCTCTTTCTCTCTCTTATATTTATCATACTATTTATAGGTGTGGGAATTAATACAGGAAACTTCTTTTAGGCAAAAATGACAAAAACATTCCAATCTTTTATATAATTGACAAAAATATCTGTATTAAGAATTAGTAAAAAATTAAAACACTTTATTAAATTTTTTTATAATGATAATTGGTATATATTTATTAAATTTAAGGAAATAATATGTTATATTTATTAAGTTTAAGGGAATAATAGATATAAGTTTATCGAGTTCAGTTATATCATAAGACATCCGAAAACTTATTGTGCATAAGAGATATTTTTGGACAAGTTTAATATGTAAAATATGTATTATACCAATAAAAAATGACTTATTCTTTTTAAAAATATAATTTTTATCAATTTAAAAATTTCAATTACCATTATATTATCAAGTTAATTTTAAAGGCAAATTACAAATTTAAACCTGACCTTAATGTGCAATTCAGATTGATACTCATCATTTTAAATCTTGCAAAATGATACTTAACTTTTCAATAACATTGTAAAAATGAGATTCAATTACAAATTCTATTAAGTCCTAACAAAATCACCGACGTGGCCTGATGTAGGGCCTACCTATGTTGATGTGTATAATGTGTATGTTGTATATGTTAGCATATGTGTGCCCCAAATTATCATTGGAATTTGACATGTCAACATAATGGGTCTCACATCGTTCCATGTCAACAATTTTGTTAGGACTTAAACAAAATTTTTAATGGAGTCCCAATTTTGTAAGATCATTGAAAGTTTGGGTACTAAATGATGGGTACAAATTTGAAATATAGGCTAAAGATCAGACTCAAATTTATAATTAACTCTAATTTTTTATAATAGTAAACTTGAAAATAAAGATGAAAAAAAAAAAGGAGAACATGAAACACCAAAAAAAAAGGGGGAAGAAGAAAAGGTAGCATGTAATGAGTGTGGAATTAAGGTAAGGTGGCCGTCAATAGGCGGTGGAAGACAATGAAGTCAATGGCTTCAACCTTGTGGTAGATAGTTACCTTGCAATAAACTTCTTTCATTACACTATATATCATTTCTCAAAGTATGAATTGTGTGTCAATTCCCACTAGACTGACTACGTCACATTTAGTTTAAATACACTAGTTTCTCATTCCCGAAAATCTTTATTTGCAACACTCCTTTCCTGTTTTATGAGAGAATCCGATAAGAAAATGTTACAGCACATACAAATGATATATAAAAGATCATACAAATACCATATAAAAGCATATGAAAAGGTGAGCAAAAAAAAATTTGTTTTTACTTTTCAATGAAAAGCATTTTCTTTTCCAAGTTTAAATATTTTATCACTTAAAAACATTAATATAGATGGTTTCTTGTGCTAAAAATTTGGCAGTATAACGGTTGTCAGGGGCATTACCCAATAATTTTGACTTGTAAGAAAAATGCTCTGATAAAATCACATGCATCATAAAACTTCATCTTTAATCCTCAACTTAGTAATTCCATCATTACTCAAAAATTCAAGATCCAAGAAGGAGATATCAACTGAGAAAGCATTAAACTTTCTCCATCTAGACTTGTTTAGACCTATTAGTCCCACAAGTATTAATGGAAGAGCTTATGTGTTGGTGATAGTGGATGGGTACACAAGACTCACTTGGGCATTTTTTATAACCTATAATAATGATTCCTTAAAGCATTTGAGAAATTAAGCAAGAAGATACAAAGTGAGAAAGGTTATACGATCAAAAGTATTAGAAGTGATCATGGAAGAGAATTCTAAAATAAAAGTTTTGAGGAATTCTATAGTAAAACAGAAATTCATCATAGCTTTTTTGCTGCCAAAACACCTCAACATAATGAAGTTGCAAAAAGGAAGAACATAACACTCTAAGAAATAGAAAGAACAATGCTGAATAAAAATAACTTGCCTAAATACTTTTGGGCATAAGCTATTAATATCGCATGCTACATCTTGATAAAATATCAATCTTATTAGTGTTACAAAAGACACCTTACAAGCTATAGAAAAGCAAAAAAACTAGACGACAACTACTTTTAAGCTTGTGGTTATAAGTGTTTTAGTTTTAATGATAAAGCTAACCTAGGAATTTTGATGCTAAATCTGATGAAGGAATATTTTTAGGTTATTCTTTAAATAGCTTGGCTTATAGAGTTTATAATAAAAGAACACTTAGTGTAGTTGAATCCATTCATGTTAAATTTGATTTTACTAATAACTATACTTGAGAAAGAAGTTTTTCTGATGATGATACAGATATAGAATATCAAAAGAAAGAAAAACAAATGTTTAGAAAACAATGCTTAAGTAAAAATAGAAAAGCCTCTAAAATAGACAGTAAAATAAGATGATAAAATAGAACAATAAACAGAATAACAATAGCTAGCAAAATAGCACCCATAATTGTCAAAGGAATGAAGATATCATGTGTATCATTTTAAGGAAAATTTATTGACTAATCCATCAGAAAAGACGATAATTAGAAGAGAAGTAAGAGAATATTGTGGTAATATTGCTTTTGTTTCTCACTTAGAACCTAAAAACTTTATTAAGGTTCAAAGTGATGAAATTGGATTCTTGCTACACAAGAAGAACTTAATCAATTTGAGAGAAATTAATTTTGGAATTTAGTTCCAAAACCACAAGATTGCTTAATCATTGGAACTGAATAGGTCTTTAGAAATAAACTTAATAAACAAGGTATTGTAATTAGAAATAAAGCAAAACTTGTAGCTTAAGGCTAAAATCAAGAAAAAGTATTGATTTTGATGAAACATTTGCACTTATAGCTACATTAAAAGCTATTCACATTTTGTGTGCATTTGCTTGTTTCAAAAGTTTCAAGTTATATCAAAAGGATGTTAAAAGTGCTTTTCTTAATGGTTTTCTAAGTAAGGAAGTCTGTGTTTCTCAACCACTCAGTTTCGAAATTATAAAACATCCAAATTATGTTTTTAAACTCATAAAAGCTTTATATGTTTAGAAACAAACTCCTAGAGCTTGGTATGAAAGATTAAGGAATTTTATTCTTAAACATAATTTTAAAAGAGTTAAAGTAGATACCGCTTTATTCATAAAGCATATGTCATCTAATATTCTAATTGTTTAAATCTATGTTGATCACATTTTTTTTGGTTTTACTGACATTTCTATTTGTAAATAATTTGAGTTTTCTATGAAACAGGAATTTGAAATGAGTATGATAGGAGACTCATATACTTTCTTATATGCAAATTAAGCAATGTAAAGATGGAATTTTTATTAGTCAAGTAAAATACACTAAGGATTACTTCAGAAATTTAAGATGTTGGATGCTAAAATTGCCAGCACTCCAATCTGGCCAACAATAAATATGAAACTTGATAAGAAAGGCAAAAGTGTAGAAGAAAAGCTATATCAAGGCATAACTAATTCTCTATTATATTTAATAGCAAGTAGACTAGATATACACTTTAGTATATGTCTATGTCTAAGATTTCAATCATCACCAAAGGAATCTTATCTTGCTATAGTCAAAAGAATCCTTAGATATCTATTAGGAACTCAAGAATAGGGCCTGCAATATTCTAAATATTCTACTCTTAATCTAATTAGATTTTCTAATGCAGACTATTAAGGTTGTAGAATAAAATGAAAAATCACTTCTGGTGCTTGTCATTTTCTAGGCCAATCACTAATTACTTAGTCGAGTAGAAAATAGAATAATATGGCCTTATGTACTATTAAAGCATAATACATAGCTAGCACAAATTTTATAGATCAAATAACAACTAAAAGATTATGGAATCAAGTTTGATCATGTTCTTATTTACTGTGATAATATTAGTGCTATAAATCTCATTAGAAATCTAATTATGTACTCAAGAACAAAACATGTCCAAATAAGATACCATTTCATTTGAGATCATGTTTAAAGAGGTGACACTATACTAAAATTTGCTCTAACATAACAACAATTAGCATATATTTTCACAAAGGCTATAAAAGAAGACTAGTTCTGTCAAATTAGAAGAAAATTAGGTATGGGTAAATCCAAAAATTAAAGTAGTCTATTTAGGTAATCATTATTTTTTCTACTAGCAAAATCTCTTATAATGAATAACATCGCTAGAAATGCCTTTTCTATCTTGTGTGTTCTTATGTGCTATAAATGTATTTGTTTAATGGTAAATAAAATTGTTGCCTTTTTTTTTATAAACAAAAACTTACAAGTCTTGAAGTATGTTGACTTGATTGTTTTTGTCATTTTCAAGGTGAAATAATTGAAAAGATGTACTTTCATTTTTAAATTTTAGATTTAAAAAATATACCTTTTGATTTTATCTCTATTTTTTTGATATAAAACAGATCGGAAGAGCACACGTCTGAACTCCAGTCACCGGACAACATCTCG
>CANXYI012096687.1:0-12480 GCA_948208565.1 Hura crepitans
TCCTACGTAAGAGGCCATGGTAAGAGCATTCTATTGAGAGAAAATGAAGAATATGGAAAGACTGAAGTGAAAAAATGAGAAATGGAGAAGAAAAGGGATAGTTATACCTTGACGTGATAAGTCCGCATGGACCTTAAATAGCTAAGTCCGCACGAATTAATGTGTGGAAGTCTGCACGGACTTAGAACCATCAAAATCCCAAAAAGGTTGAAGTTTATTTTTCTTTCCCCAAAAAAAAATTGACATTCTATTTCTTTCTTATAGGATCAATTTAGAGCTACCAGGCTTAACTTCCTCTAAGGAAAAATGACAAAGGTTAATCCATTAAACTTGGGTTAACACTAAAGTTTCAATCCACCAAAATTCGACTCCGTATCTAATTTATGTTATAGGGTTCAACCTAATAAGCCAATCCATTGAAATTTGACTCCGTGTCTAATTTATGTTACAGTTTAGCCTAATAAGCCAATCCACCAAAATTCGACTCCTTGTCCAATTTATGTTATAGGATTAAGCTTAATAAGCAAATCCACCAAAATTCGACTCCGTGTCCAATTTATGTTATAGGTTTTAGCCTAATAAGCCAATCCACCAAAATTCAACTTCGTGTCTAATTTATGTTATAGGTTTCAGACTAATAAGCTAATCCACTAAAATTTGACCCCATGTCTAATTTATGTTATAGGGTTTAGCCCAACAAGCTAATCCAAAGTTTCTATCCACTTGATCAAACCTCGTCAGTCAAACAACCTTAGGTGTGATAAAAAATTACTTAGTTGGAAGTGTACGAACTGTATCATGAAATCAAAAGATGATAATCCAGAGACATCAAAGCGGGAACATGCGTGGACCAAGTTCAATTCTTTCTAAAGGGAAGATACAACTCAAGTTTAGCAAGCTTTTGCAATGATTCAAAGATGATCATCCATATTTGATGAGGCTCTACACCAAGTAAGTACACCTATAGGTAAGTATTTCTAATTTTGGTACTTTGTTGTGCACTATTCTAGTTCATGCATTACACAACACATACTAAAGTAGGGGTAACTGTAGACACCTCACCTTGACCAATGATGATAACTGGAGACGGCTCTTGAGCATAGCACAAAAAGCCTTCGAAAACTAGGTCTGCACGGACTAACATTCTCAAATACTTGGTTCGCATGGATTAACTACAGAAGCAGGTCAGGACCTAGTCCATGAAGTCCGCATGGACCATCACTTTAGAAACCTTAGTCTACATGGACTTACCGACGGAAATAGACTCTAGATTTAAACATTGCCTATTTAGTCCAAGAATTAGAATTCGAAAGGGATTAGGACTTCCTCCTGACGAAAATGGTAGAAAAACCTAGAGAAGAGATATAAATACTTCTCCAAAAGGAGGAGAAAGGGTTCGGAGAAAAAGACATACACTAAAAAGCAATAATTGCCACAATTCTAGTAGTAAAAAGTGTGGAAGCTTGGAGAGGCTTGTAGCAAGGAAGAATCCAACCATCCTCACGTACACCAAGAGGCTTTTTGTGCTAGTGTTCAAGGAGATTCTTTTACAAAGGTAATATCTAAGGTTTATGAATGAGTTTTTTGTATCTTCTATGAGCCAATGGTCTTTGAGATGATTAATTTATGAGGTGATACCTTGTTAACCCTATTCTCATTGATGATGAGTAGGCTAATTATACTAGGCATGTAAATTGTGAATTTGATGTTTATGCTTAACATTAGATATGTCATGAGAAGTTAATTTCATTATATAAATTTGACCTTATATGAAATTATGTCTACACGGACCTAGTATCTTTGAAGGCAAGTAATTATGTTAGTCCGCACGGTCTTACTATATGCATGTAAATTACTCTTAGTAGTCTGCACGGACCTCCTGTCACAAGAGTCATATGTCTGCATGGACTTGTCAATGATAATCTGTATCATAACCCCTTGTTATGTCTTGCTACTGTGATTTATGATCCATGTCACATTTATATTGAATGTATTTATGATTGAGATGCTCACTCACATACCAATAGTTTAGATCTAACTCATTTGATTCTAATGATTTTTCTGAGTTGCTAGTTGGAATATGCATTGGAGTAAAAGTATGAGATAGACTTCATCTTTCCTCGATGAAGGTCCGCACGGACTAAGCATTATTACCTCTCATGTCTGCACGGACCTGACAATGCTGAAGCGGGCCAGTTTTAGGACCTTAGCTTATTCCCCTGGCTTTGTACTATTTACATTTCATTGATTACTTTGGGGTTGTAATAGTTAGTAAATAACTTGTTTTACATGTTAAAACCTAACTTTCACATCAAATGATTTTATACATAATCAAATGGTGTTTTCTAACAAAATGGATTTGTATTTCCTTAATCAAAAGTCACATGGAAAATGTATTTTAATAAAGGCCAATCTCCTAAAGATGGGAGTTGGGCAATTACTGCCAATTCCTATTGAATTACGGGTAGTTGTTAGGCCACATAATAATTAAACAATAACCCACTTTATGGATGTACAATTTACATTCTTTAAATACTGTTATTTACTTTTATACATGCAAAGGTGACATAAATGCTTTAAATATAACGCATGCTTATTTGATAAGGGATTGATAAAAATTACAATATACAAAGAAGGTATATTATAAGGGCATGAATAAGATCTAAAATTTCGAACCTTTCTAGTATAGAAGATTAGAGGTCCTAGTGTAGAGGCCAGGTGGTGACTCCACTAACCACTCTCATCCCCGGTAAAAATACATAATCTCTACACTGGGCTCTCAGTTCTCGCCTCCTCCTAATTATGCTCTGGGATTATCAATTAGCCCAGCATCTTTTCCTGGTGAGGTGATAGGGACATTGGTGGATGTGCCTGAGCTAAGCTACATGCACTATGGTGTTGATGGGGAACTTTTTTCTACCAAGCCTCGCATTGAAGTGAGTTGGCCTGTGGCCTTTGAGCCGGAGGATATGACGCTGGTAAGGTCATTGATTTTGCAACTTGTGTCACTGGAATCTTCTCATTATGTTTATCTTACATTTTGTTTTCTCTGATTAGGTGAAGAAGGCTCCGGTGGAAAGGACTGCTTAGGTCGTAGAGGCTTTCAAAAAGGCCATGATTGACGAGACACGGGTGCTAGCTATAAGTAAGTTCCTTGTCATCCTTAATGTGCTTATATACACAAGGATGTATTGTATGCTATGTACATCGTACGTTACCCTTTATATGTGTGTTATCCTTATATGTACAGGTATATACATGTTACATGTATATGTGCTATGTATGTTGAATTATCTGTACATGCTATATGTGTTACATGTCATGTTTCCTATGTATGTGTGTGCATGTATGTATGTTGCATTGATCCTTCACTCTTTTCATAGTTTGAATTGTCAAGGCGAGTGGTGACCTTACACGAAGCTCGAAAGAAGATCTGGGCTTACAAGGTGGTTGAGAAGTTAGTGATTTCTTTCGAGGATGAAGACACGGAGGAAGAAGATGGCTTTGATGGCTAGATTAAGGGATAGTCCTTCTTTTCTTTATTTTTCTTTTTTATACTTGCTGTGTAGGGGCATGATATGAGGCCTCTTTTCTTTTGAAAAATATGATTCTTTGTTGCCTATCTTAGTACTTTGAACATGGTACAATTTAAGCTTTCCCATTTTTGTGTCTGCATTTTGTTTTGAACTTTGAATGCCTTGTTTTTCTCATATGAACTTGTCATGCCTCTGTCTATTTTTCTTTCTTTATGCACTTCATTGACTGTGGTGCCTTAGTCCATCTGGACCTAAGAGAGTTATTTCAGTCTGGGTGGACTTAGCTTACTTAGTCCGTGCGAACTTTGTGTAACTGGGGTCATGAACCAGGCATGATGTCAGTTTCTTAGTTCATGCAGACTTGACTAAATTAGTCTGTGCGAACTTTTCATAGCTGTGGTTATGGACCAAACATGTTGACATGTGAACATTGTTTTTTTAGTCCGTGTGGACCTTGAGATCATTCCTTGGTCCGTGCGGACTTCCTCACATGTTTAGGATTGTGTTTTCTATGAGGAAAAGGAATGGGATGCTTTGGCTTATAAATACCCTCTTCTTTGGTTCTCTCACCTCATTCCTTGCATTATGTCCCCTTTTTACTTGAAGTTGTCTAAGGCTTTAGAATCTAAAGTCACTTAGGCTTCTCCCACTCTTGCCCCTTTTTCGATGCTAAAGTTTCTGAGTAAAGATCGGATTGACCTTAAATTTTTAAAGGCCGTTGCATGACACTGGGACCTTACTTTTTATGTTTTCACCTTCAATCAACGAGAAATATGCCCCACCTTTACCCCTTTAGCCTTACCTTCATTTGAGGATCGCTACCCTTTGGATGTCGTTCTGGCCCTAAGCTTTTCTCCTATTATATGTCGCAAAATAGTACTGGGGATAGGCCTGATTTCCCTGCAGGAAATCTTTGATCATGCTCATCAAATTTCTATCGACTTACTGAAATGGGCGAAGTGCATTCTGCTATGCCTTTTAGCAAGTTAGCTCAGTATTACTTCTCGCGATGAACATTGTGACTTCAAGGTCCTTCACCTTCTCACTGCAACGTGCTTCAGGCATAACCCCTTTGGCATCTTTCTAGTTAAGACCATCCATGGTTTAGATACACTCATAAGAGGGGACGTTGATTTCATAATAGGGAGTCCACTTCTCTTGTAGGTATGTATTATTAGCTTTGTTATGACCCTAACTTTTGCTTAGTATGCCTGTGATGGTTTTCATACTAGCGGATCTGCCTAATTTTTTCTTAGGTGATCTTTTATGGATTTTCCAACCTAATGACTTTTTTTTAGATTTGGCTACAATAAAAATTAGGGTTAGTCATTCCCCCACCTGAGAGACTTTGGATGAAGTATGGCTCCCATCATTATTGTGAAAAGAAGCTCACCATAAACTGTGTGTCCTTTGATCAGTGGCCTTTATGGCTTGACACGATAATTTCAATACGATGGAGGTGTCCTTGGTGGAAAATTAGCCATTGCACCCTATCTTGCCATGTAGGTTATGTGCCCTTGATCAGGTTAAGGCATGTTAACAGCCCTTCGCGCATCTTACGATAGTTTAGTTTAGTGTAAAGGATACCCACTAAGCCTCTAAGATTTTACGATGGCCTTTTGACTCGTCACTTTTTACGCTCTTTCCTTAACTTGTGGAAGTAATGCGCCATCCTGAGGGACATGCCTGATTACACAATTAATGCTGTTAATACAGATGAATCATACAACAAGTGGATTTTGAGTGATGTTAAAGACAATAAATCATTAGCACTGAAAGGAAAGACTGAAGATGATGTTTCTAATTCTAAAAAGAAATAATGTGTATAGAATTTAGTTTCTTGTATGACCCCTTCCTAGATAGGAATTTGCATACCAATGATTAAAACTAAAGCATTTTTGTCATTGACTGCATTTAAAACTAAACCCATTAATCTTAGTGAATGTATTTATTTCCATTAATAGTACTATCGTTACCAATCAGCCTCGAGAGGTTTTCTTGATCGGACATTTTCTCTTTGCTCCCCTAACTTTTGCATGAAGTGCCTTATTAGGTTTTCACCTCATCGAGGTGTCTTAACTTTTGCCTAAGTCGCCCTATTTGGGTTTTTAGATTAACAGACTTTTTTTTAATAGAAGTACTTCTTTAGTCTGTCTGTATTGACTGGTTCTGAAAATTTATTACCCTCCAAATCTGAGATCTTGATGTCCCTATGTTTAAGCACCTTTTTGACCATGTAAGGAGCTTCCTAATTGGGTTTGAACTTTCCTTTAGGGTTGGACAGCAACGGCCTAACCTATTTGAGCACCAAATCACCTGCTCGTATGGTTCTAGGCTTAACTTTCTTATTATAAGCTCTTGCAATTCTCTTCTGGTATAATTGCATGTGATAGAGAGCTTTAAGTCATTTTTCATTGATTAGTGCCAACTGCTCATAACTACTTTTAACACATTCTGCTTCAGGTATGTTTGCTTCCAATGCCACCCTTAATAAAGGTATTTCAACCTCGATTGGCAGCACTACCTCCATGCCATACACCAGTGAGTAAGGCGTAACCTGGGTGGATGTCTTGACTATCGTTCTGTATCCTTATAATGCAAATTGTAGCATATCTACCCAATCCTTATAGGTGATAGTCATTTTTTGCAAAATTTTCTTGACATTTTTATTAGTAGGTTTTACGGCTCCATTAGCTTGTGGTCGATACGGAGAAGATTTATGGTGTTGAATTTCATACTTCTGAAGAAGTTGTCTAGTCTCTCCTTAGAATTGCACTCCATTGTCTGAGATAATCTATTGCAGTAAACCATACCTGTAGATAATATTTCTTTCAGTAAATTTTTCCATCTGTCTTGCCCCCAATTTATTAAAAGACTCAACCTCTACCCACTTTGTGAAGTAATTGACTGCCATTACCATAACTTGTGTCCCCTAGCTACTGACAACTTTATTTCTCTAATTATGTCGATCCCCCATGTTGAGAAGGGCTACAGGGATGACAAAATAGTCAATTCATTAGGTGGCAAGTGACTTAGAATCCCGTACACCTAGCACTTATAGCACCTCTTTATGAAGTCGCAATAATCTGACTCTATGGTCAACCAGTAGTATCCTAGTCTCATGATCTTCTTTTCTAGGTTTCTACCATTCATGTGTGGACTGCATACTCCCTCATGTACTTCCTCGAGCACCCTTTGGGATTCCGTCTCATCTACACACCTGAGTTGTATCCCATCTATCTGCCTCTTGTATAGCATGCCTTAGAACAAAATAAACTAAGTGGATAACTTTCGGAGTGCCTTTTTGTCTTTTTTATTTGTATTTGCAAGGTATTGTCCCTTTTCTAAGTAGGTTCATATGTCATGATACCATGGTAGCTATGGATGGGTTTGCTCAATGGCAGAGCTAACGATTCCAGTATAAGTGGGAAACCTTATCTTACTGAAATACATTGGCCAGGACAAATCTTTCTTACTAAGGTTTGACACCGACATCAGGGTGGCTAGAGCGTCTGCGACTTGGTTTTGTTATCTAGGGATGTGGTGAAAAGTGCATTGATTGAATCCTTTAACAAGTTCTATAAGAATTCTAACATACTTGCCCAAGTTCTCATCTTTGACTTCTTAATCACCTTTGACTTGTTAGATGACTAGCATTGAGTCTCTATAGACATCAACCACTTCTGCCCCTAGCTGATATAGAGTTTTGAGGCCATAAACACATGCCTTATATTCAGCCATGTTATTGGTAGCTAAAAACTCTAGTTTCCTTGCTAAGAACATTTGCTCACCTTCTGGACTACTGATTAATGCTCTTGTGCCTACTCCTCTTTGGTTGATGGCTCCATCAAAGAATATTTCCATCCTTCCTAGGATATTACCCCCAGGTGTTCATCTGGAAATTCATATTCTTCATGCTTCTCTTTAATTGGGTGCTGGGCTAGGAATTCGGCTACAACTCGGCCCTTAATGGTTTTCTTGGTAATGTAAGAGATGTCAAACTCCTAAAAAAGCAATATCCATCATCCCATCATACTTACCAAGGATGGAGTGGATTGTAGATACCTGAGCGGGTTATGTCTTGTTATTACTTCCACTTTGTAGGATTGGAAATGGTGTCACAGCTTCTTTGATGCCCAAATCACCCCCAAACATATCTTCTCCACTTCGGTGTATTTCTATTCATATGGGAGTAACTTCTTGCTTAAGTAATAAACTGCATTTTCTACTTTAGGTTCATAAGCTTGTATGATTAATGCTCCTATTGAAGACCTTTTTATTACTATATACAGGATTAAAGGCCTACCTAGTTTTAGAGGTCTTAGAACTAGAGGGTTAATCAAGTACTCCTTGATGAATCAAAATGCTTTCTCGCAGTCACTATTCCACTCCTTTGGTTGACCCTTACGTAGCAAGTTGAATATGGGTTCACAAATTGTCATGAGTTTGGATATAAACCTGCTAATGTATTAAATCTTACCTAGGAACCCCCTGATTTCTTTCTCAGATTGCGGCATAAGCATATCTAAGATGGCCTTTACCTTATCCAGGTTGACCTCAATCCCCCTCTTGCTTACTATGACCTAATAACTTTCTTGACGTGATTCTAAAGACATATTTCTTGGGGTTAAGCCTCATGTTGAACTAGTCTAACCTCTGAAAGAATTTTTTTAATGCTTTGAAGTGCTCTTCCCGTTCTGTAGGTTTCACCATCATGTCATCCACATACACTTTGACTTCCTTGTGTATTATGTCATGGAACAGCTTGATGGCTATTTGCTGATACATCACCCCTGCATTCTTCAGTACAAAAGGCATCACCTTATAACAATATGTACCCTATTCTATTATGAAAGCTATCTTGCACTTGTCTATTACTTTCATTAGAATCTGATTATATCCAAAGAACCCATCAACAAATGAGTACATGGCGGCCATAGCTACATTGTCGACTAGCACATTTATATGTAGAAGGGGGAAGTCATCTTTTGGGCATGCCTTATTCAAGTCTCAATAATCTACACACATCCTGACCCTACCATCTTTCTTTGGTATCGGCACTATGTTGGCTAGCGAAGAAGAGAAGGCTATTTCCTCAATGAACTTTGCCTTAAGCAGCTTAACTACTTCCTCTTTCACTTTTTTTCCCATTCATGTCTCATCCTTTTGAGTTTCTATCGTATTGAGGTAGTGTGGCTATGCATTGGTATGGCATGTTCTGCAATTTCTCTATCAATACCTAGCATGTCATCATAATTCTAAGCAAAAATCCTTTCATATTTTTTTAGTAATCTTTCAAATCTTTGTCTTTCTTCGACAATAGTATCATAGGCAATTAATATATTCTTAGGTTGTTCATTGGTTTTAAGATTAAAAGGATTAGTTTTTATGCAATTAATGTAAAAAATGCTCATGTAATGATCATGCAGATGCATATTACCATCAGGAGAAAGACCACACAAATAAGCAAATCCACTGTTCACTTTATTAGAAAGATAATTGTCTGCCTCAAAGAAGTCATAAAGGTACAATGCATTACTAAATAAATTAGCATCTTCTAATTCAGGTATATCATCTGAGATGGTAGAGTAGACTTCTTCATCTGTTGGCAGCTTTAGAAAAACTTCTTTTGTCCACTGAACTTGAGTGAGATGTCCTGTTTCCTAATCTAAGACATCAGTGAATAACTCAAACCTTGGTTTGTAGCATCCCTCTATTATGGCAGGCTCTGGGGTTCCATCATACTTGGTACCCTTTTGCTTAACAAAGTAATCTTTTAGTGAATTGCCTTGCTTCGATCTGCCTTCTTCGCTTAGATCATAGCTGAATCCTTTGGTGTCCTTTTGGGTGTATGGGTGAAGTGTTTTAGTGATACCTTGCAAGTTCTTCCCTAAATAAGCCCTTGGAAAGAAATCCATTCGATTCATCATCTTGGATACAGCTAGGTCCATGTAGTCCTCATAAATTCCTGTGACATAGAATCCATTAAAAGGATGGTTGGCGATAGCCAAAGTGGAAATGGTGTGATCAACCTCAGCCTTTATGGTAACGATGTTGCCTTCATGTTGGAACTTAATCATTTGATGGAGAGTTGAGGGAACCCCCTTAATTTTTGGAACTAGGGCCTTTCCAATAGGATAGAGAATATAGTCAGTATGTCGATGACAATGAATTTAACCTCATCAACAATTGGTCCAACCTAAACCTTGATTGTGAAGGACACTTTGGCTTGTCTCCTAGTGTCATCATAGTCCTTTATAGTAATGCTAGAAGGTAATAGATCTTCCTTCTTAATCCCCAAACTGGTTAAGATCTTAGCAGGGCAAACATAAAGGGAAGAACCGTTATCTACCATGGCATAACCCGTTCTCTTCTCATTTATCTTAGCTTTGATAAAAAGGGGTTGATTGTGTTCTCTTCCTTTCAAAGGTAGATTAATATCTGAAAACGTAATGAGGCTCATGTTTCCCATTTTCATCACTTCTACCAATTCATCTAGCATGGTAGTTGTAGAGACAGTGACTTGGCCTAAGGCTTCGACCACTTTCTGTCTATGGTCCTTGGATAACATTAACAGGTCATAAATACTGATGTTGGCTTAAGTTTTCTTAAGCTGTTTCAACACCTCATCATGTTTATCTATTCTAGGTTCAGGCTCTTTTTTGGGTAGGATTTGACCATTCTTTTCTACTCTCTCCACCATTTCTCCCTCAACTCGTATTTGCTCTCTCTTACCCTCTTCAAAATCCTCATAAGAGGATTCATCCCAGAAACTCTTGCTTTCCCCATTCTCATAGTCACTCTCACTATCCCAAAAGCCAGTCATCAGGATTGATTCACTCACCCTCACTCCTACTTCTATGTCTAGGTCAGACCCATAAATTTCTCTCAGGATGTACTCTTTAGGTAATCCAGACTTAAGAAGGTATGAGGTGTGGTGTTTTGACAATGGCTTTGATGAGGTTTCAGGGTCTGAGATCTATTTTGAGTCGACAAGATCCTGAATGGCCTTCCTAAGGAGCTTGTAGTTATCTGTAAGGTGTCCCGTTCTTTGATGATAAGCACAACATTAGTCATGCCTATGATTTGAAGGGAGTGTTCTAGTGAATGGCTAATGTGGAAATGGCTATAATTTCCCTTCTTTAGTGAGCTTCTTCAAGCACTATGAGAGAGATTTACCTAGGTCCGAGTACCTATGACCCTAAACTGCATGTACCTCAGCAGTTTTAGTGGTATTACCGATGTTTCCACTTGTAAACATAGGTTATTATTTGTAAACATAGGTTATTATTTGTTCTCTTATAACCCTTATTTTGATACCCAGCTTTAAGGTCAATGGCAATGTCTTTCAGCTGCTCCCAGGTAGTAATGCCTTTAGCGGTGAGCCCATTATTCATATAGCTATTAGCATTTTGGATGACCATCTTGATCTGGTCAATATCTTCCGGCTTATTATGCATCTTCAGAATCTTTTCCCTCTAGCTCTGGAGATAGTCAGAAAAACTCTCGTTGGGCTTTTGCTTTATCAACTCCAGATCCTTCAAAATGATCTCAACACTAGCGATGTTAGTGTATTGCTTATTAAACACCCTTGCCAGTTTAGTCCAATCCTCCTTAACCCTTCTTTCTTGGTAATGGTACCAGTCAAGAGGTTGACCTATAAAGGACATGCTAAATAGGTTCACGATCTGCCCCTTTGTTAGATGGGTGGCCCTCATGGCTTTTGCATACTGCTTTAAATGGGTGTGAGGATCTATGGTTCCATCAAACTTGCTCAAGTCGGGCATCTTGAACTTATGAGGCATAAAGTGATCAGGCCTCAGACTGATATCATCCAGGTCAATGTCCTTACCCCCAGTCACTAATCAGGACATTGCTTCCATCTTTTCATTCAACTTTTTCCATTAGTCATTCTCAAGTGCCTTGAGAGGAGGTACCCTGTTGTAGGGCTACACCACCTGTGGTATCTTATCATTGAACGATTGGTCATCCTTAGGTTCCCCTACTATTTCCTTCCGTTTATTAGTTCCAGAAGTTTGCCCTACCTCTTGAGTGTTTTGTATATGGGATAGGGCATTGGTCACTAGCGATGTCATCCTCCTTTCCATCTTAGCTATGGCCTTTATAAACATAGCCTTGGTTATATATTCATTAGAAAACATGTTTCCTCTCTTGGGTTGAATAGGTATTTCTGTGCTGACTCTACTGAGGCATTTGCCTACTCCCTTCCACTGAGCGGCGAGTGAAGGATCAATAATGGCTGGATAAAAAAAGAGGTTAGACGTGATGCATGTACAGTATAAGATGTATGTATAGTATGAGATGTATGTATAGTATGAGATGCATGAGGTGCAAATGTGTGTTCATGATGCAATAAAAGACAAAGACAAGCAATAGTCCTTCTAACCTTATCACTCCCACACATGTGGTCTTAGTCATCTTTCTTAGGTGGGCTTACCTAAGCAGCATCAGGGGATGTATAGGTTTGAATATGGGCTTAATTGGGCCTAATGACCTAAGGAGCTTGCAGTTATCTGTAAGGTGTCCCATTCTTTGATGATAAGCACAATATTAGTCATGCCTATAATTTAGAGGGAGTGTTATAGTGAATGGCTAATGTGGTAATGGCTATAATTTCCCTTCTTTAGTGAGCTTCTTCAAGCATTATGAGAGAGATTTACCCAGGTTTGAGTACCTATGACCCTAAGCTGCATGTACCTTAGCAGTTTTAGTGGTATTGCCGACGTTTCCACTTGTAAACATAGGTTATTGTTTGTTCTCTTATAACCCTTATTTTGATACCCGGCTTTAAGGTCAATGGCAATGTCTTTCAACTGCTCCCAGGTAGTAATGCCTTTAGCGATGAGCCCATTATTCATATAGCTATTAGCATTTTGGATGAACATCTTGATCTGGTCAATATCTTCTGGCTTATTAAGCATCT
>CANXYI012096729.1:0-13494 GCA_948208565.1 Hura crepitans
GTTTACATAATGAATGTACTATATACTTGCAAGTGTATGATATGAATATATACATATTTTAATGAACACATAACTAAGCGTATGCTTAGCATATTGGCCTTATGATGTGTAGGTTATAACTAAGGAATAAAAGGTGTAGCCTCAATAAGCAATAGTGTAAATGTAGATACCTAGATTTTAGGTCTAGAACATTCTTATGGATTCAGATTTTGACTAGAAAGCTTGTGGTGCAACTCAAATTATAGAGAAAAATATGAATATGTGTTGATAATAAAGGGCTTGAGCTGATAGACCTAGGGCCAAAGCATGATAGCGATTTAATAAGTGTGATCTTTTTATTTGGACTCTAATTCTTAATCCTAATAGGACTCTGCTTCTTCTGAATAGGAAAGCTATTCACTAATCCTATAAATACCACTCCCATCAAACTATTTCAACACATAATTTGACATAATTTATACATAATCTATATAGACAATTATCACCTAATTTTTGAGAGTTTAGGCACTGACTCCAATATAGGATTCTATCAACTAGTCCTAAGCCCTCACTAAAATAGTCATTCTTTCTAAAATCCAACCATTGTTTTGTTAGGCTAACTTCAAGGTAAGATTTGAGGCTCTTTTCATTATATTTATTCATTTATTTGTGTTGTTTGTTGTAACCAATTATCTCCCATGATTAATTGACATGTGAGGTGATTCTATGTAATCCCAACGTCGATTATAGGAGTAGGTTAAACTTTTAAATTATTTTAATTATGTTTTAATCATTCATAGAAAATTATAATCACATTATTTTTTTGAACTAATGACTAAGTTCGTACAATCCTATTTTCATGGATGTGAGGTCCGCATGGAATTAGTATTTAAATATGTATATAATATGAGGTCCATATGAACTAATGTTCAATAATAGTTTCATATTCATCTTTTATATTCTATTTTAATACTCATTTAATGTCTAATAATGTATGTTTCATCTATGTTAATAACTATGGCATGTTAGTAATCTTTATTGATGATAAATATGTCTTTGTAATTAATATTAGTCACCATCTTGTTTACAATGATTGTTCCTACACTATTCATTAACATATGTATATATTTTATGATTGTATTATAATAACTATATTTTACAATATTATTAGGTCCTCATGGACCTCTATTTGTATTACTACCATTCTTACTAGATTGGAGGTTTACACAAACAATATTAGCTATGACATACTCTAGTCCACACAGACAATGATTAGAGCATAATGAGTCCGCACAAACTTGATGATGTTGAGATGAGACCGAATTATTTGTTTTTATATTCTTTCATTTTTGTTTTGTACCTTTTATTTCTTGATTATTTAGGGTAGTAATTGTAATACCCATAAGTCGAAGCTCCCATGAACAGTACCTTCAATGCTTAAAAAGTGTGCCAAATCCCTTTACAAGGCTCGAGGCCAGGTGTATAAGTCATGAACTTTGAGGGGCTTGAAAATAATGAAAATGACATAATTTAATGATTTATTAGAACCAATAACTTATTTTACACCAAAATCTAGTGGTTCATAGGTTCAAATCGACTAGGGCTAGGAATGACCTAGGATATGCCCGGACAGACTTAAAAATACCATACCTTGAAGGTCAAAAATTCCCCTGAGACCATTAGTGAAGGAATTTCAAAATTTTGAGGTCATTTACTATTATTTCTTAATTTTGAGATTTTCGCATAAATTAAAGAACTAATTAACTATCCTGGTGAATAAATTTCAACCCGAGATTTTACAAGTTGCTAAATAGCACTAATAAGGATTTTTAAAATTGATGAAATAATTTTTTGAGGTCTGGATGAATTTTTAAAATTTCCCAAAGTTCTCAAGAAAAATTAAGATTTCAAGGTGTTCGAGTGACACGTGTCACCACCTGAGATACCCTAACCACTATAAATGCAGGTGTTAAGTGGCCAATACCCCATTTGGGCCATTGACACCTCACTACCCCATGTTTTCTCCTTTCTTTCTTTTTTCTCACCTGACGCCATCTCTCTCTTTTCCCTCCTCCATTTTTATGGAAATTCAAGCTTAATTCCTCCCTAAATTGTCACAAAAAAACCACCTTAATTAGTTAAGAATTGATTCTTAATGGTTTGAGAGGCAATAGGCAAGCATAGAGCTCAAGAAAATTCAAGATAGTTTTACATACATAAAAGGTGCTTAAAAAATTAAGTTTGTGTGTAAGTGCCCTTACTCATTTTCTATTTATTTTCTAAGGGGATTTCATCATTCTAAAGGTGCCTATGTTCTTAGATTTCAACTAGAGGTCTATAAATTTTTTTATGATTTTTTCTAAGTCATGTATGAGTGTTTATAGGCTAAGGTGGAGTTAATGTTCAACAAGGGAATTAGAGGTGCTAGTGTAGGCAAGACTCCAATTCAAGTTTAAGTATGTGAAATTAATGGATTTGAGGCATTCCATGTTTATTTTAAGTGCAATTTATGTTGAAATGTTGTATGGAATTGATGGTTATGGTGTGTAATATGTGTGTAATAGCGAATTAAGCCTACTTTGATGTTATTTCCATGTAAATTGAGTGATTTATGGGATGATTTGGAGGAAGGAATAGATGGAAGTGTGCAGCCTCTATATGGCCGAGAGGTTTTGTGTGTCTGTGTGATGTGTTAAGGTATGTGTACATAGAGATTATGATAGTCAATGATGTGTATGCTATGGTATTTAATGGTTTATGTATATGTATGGTGAGAAAAGGCATGGTTATAGGTGGTACCATAAATGGCCAAAAGGTATACTAGGGTACCTTAGCTTGCGAGTTAGGTGTATGGCATGGTGACATGGTGTATGTGATAAGAAATTGTATGTTAGTCATGGAATTAGATGTGTATGTAGTGAATTTGATTAAAATGTGTATGTATGTGTGAAATCATAGGATGGTCGAGGCATGTATGTGTTATGTTATGCCATGGTGTGCATGGTATGTCATGTGTACATAGATTTATATATTAGAATTTTGGTATATGACATGGTGGCTGAGAGGTGTATTTTGCTTGGCCTATATATGTGTCTGGGACATAATGTATGACATGTAAAATTAGCATGACATGATGGACATAAATTTTGTGACTTGTAGTTGGCATGAAATAGGCATAAACATGTGAGTAAGCATGGTAAGATAATTGGTTAGTATAGGTAAAGGAATAATCTTCATAATTGAACTAAGAAATGGTTTATAAATGGCTTAAAATAGGGATGGTAAAAATGACCCATAATAAAACTTATGATGGCATGAAATTGGACATGAGTTAGGACACTTTGTGTACTTGATGCTAAATGAAATTAAGGTCACTTTTGGGGCCATTTGGAATGTATAGAATGAAATAATTTTAGGGGAAACAATGGAATACTGAAATGGATTAAAATGGCATGGAGAAATGCCCATAAAATGGTGACCATAAACCTATAACTATGTACGAAAAATGAATAGTGACTTATAACTATCCCATGAAAATGATTAATTGGAACTTGAACTAGAAATTGCCCACAACTTAAATATAATTGGGCATAAAATAATGGTATGAATTACATTTAAATTGGATTTGGATCTACCCAAGAAATTGACTAAAAATTAGCTTAAAAAAACAAACCTATAATTGTCTAATTGGACCAAAATAGATCTATAATTGTCTAGTTCAAAATTCAACTTTTGAAAGAAATTCATAACTATATGTTGTTCAACTTTAAATATTATAAAATAATGATCAGTAAGTAAATAGACATATAATAAAGATAGATACCCATTAGTTAGACACCTACTGGATGGGTTGACTAGTCAACTAGGGATTAGATACTTCTAGACATTTAATAATGATTTATTTGATATTGGGAGGTCTATAGAATAATCTATGCTATCCATTATAGATATTTGATGATGATATATTGGATATTGGGAGGTCTATAGACTGATCCCTACTATCTATTGGAGATATATGATGATGATTATTAGATATTAAGAGGTCTACGGACTAATCCCTGCTATTCACAGAGTGACTTGCTATTGATTATTAAGATATTAGGAGGTCTATGAACTGATCCTTACTATTTCCTATCTAGTATTGGGAGATTCATGTGAACTAATCCTTAATATCATACTAGGTCGTTGCAGTTGTCGAGGTCTAGAATGTGGGCCACTAAATAATTTTTAGTTCTCTCTTGGTCTAGTGTTTTAAAGTGTAGTCTATCTAGATGAGTCTATTAAATTAAATTAAACTAAATTAAAATATAGACAAAATTTGATGTCAAATCAAAAGATAAATAAATTGAATAAAAATACCATAGTTACATAACTGCAATTAATTGAGCTAGGAGACTAAGCACTAGAATTAATGTCACTTACATGAATTGATTGCCACGCATTACATTTATTTATTTCTAACCTATTGCTACATTAGAGTGCCTGCATGTGACATGTTTTTAATATATTAAATTTACCACTGAGTTTTATACTCAGCGTACTAGTGTTTTGGTCCACAAGTTATAGAAGTTAGCAGTCTAGCCTTGATGATCATGTAGTGTAGTAGCAAAGGCATTAAAGGTTATATAGTTCTATGTGTTGTTAATGATTTAGTAGGCACTCATCTAAATACTATAGGTTCTAGGTTTAGCAAGCTTAGAAGTTGCCAGTGTTGGAATATATAGGCGAATGTGTGTTGTATATAAACATGCTGCTTATCTGAATGTTTACTTTTCACCTAATTATAATGCTTTTAGGCCTGAGGTCCTATGTGGAATTTTAATGGTATGTTGATAATGAGGTGATGTTACTGAGTTCACTAGAATGGTTCGAAAAGACATAGAGTGATAATAATGATATTAAAAGTTTTCTTATAAGCGAAAAAATTTTTAGTATATCACTCGAGTAGCCATTGTGCTATCCACATTTCTATAAAACCTATATTTTGCTACTAGATGGACTTTTAGCTTAAATAGGCCCTAAATTGTATTGTCTAAGTGATAAATAGGAATCTAGGCAACATCTACCTAGATAAAAAAAAATTTGTAAGTGTTAAAGAGTGTGAGTTTATAGCAATATTCGGATAGGTGACCTAGTGGGAAGTGTATCAACTATCGGATTTTTTTTAAGTCATGTATATTTGTTTGTAGGCTAAGGTGGAGTTAATGTTTAATAAGGGAATTAAGGGTGGTAAAGTGTAGGCAAGACTCCAATACAAGTGTAGTTATGTGAATTTAATGTATTTGAGGCATTCCATGTTTATTTCAAATGCAATTTTTGATGAAATGTTGTATGTAATTGATGGTTATGGTGGGTGTAGTGTGGGTAATAATGAATTAATCCTACTTTAATGTTATTCCATGTAAATTGAGTGATTTATGGCATGATTTAGTGGAAAGAATACATGGAAAGGTGTGGCCTCTCTATGGCTAAAAGGTTTTATATGTTTGTGTGATGTGTTAGGGCATGTGTACATAGGGATTATGGTAGTCAATAATGTGTATCCTATGGTATTTAATGGTTTATGTGTGTGTATGGTGAGAAAAGGCATGGTTATGGGTGGTGCCTTGAATGGCCGAAAGGTATACTAGGGTACCTTGGCTTGCAAGTTATGTGTATGGCATGGTGACATGGTGTATATGATAAGGAATTGTATGTTAGTCATGGAATTAGATGTGTATATGGTGAATTTGATGAAAATGCGCTTGTATGTGTGAAATCATAGCATGGCTGAGGCATGTATATGGTATGTTATGGCATAGTGTGCATGGTATCTCATGTGTACATGGATGTATATATTTGAATTTTGGTATATGACATGTGTGTGTGGTGAATTATTGAAATATGTATGTGTGTAACCTTGATTTAATGGTGGTTGAGAGGTGTGTTGTGCTTGGTATATATGTGTGTGTGGAACATGGTGTATGACATGTAGAATTGGCGTGACATGATGGACATAAATTATGTGACATGCAGTTGGCATGAAATAGGCATAAATGTGTGAGTAAGCATAGTAAGATAATTGGTTAGTATAGGTAAAGGAATAGCCTTCATAATTAAACTAAGAAATGGTTTATAAATAGCTTAAAATAGGGATGGCAAAAATGACCTATAATAGAGCTTCTGATGGCATGAAATTTGACATGAGTTAGGACACTTTGTGTACTTGATGCTAAATGAAATTAAGGTCACTCTTGAGGCCATTTGGAATATATGGAATGACATAATTTTAGGGGCCACAATGGCATGCTAAAATGGATTAAAGTGGCATTGTGAAATGCCTAGAAAATGGTGACCATAGACCTATAATTGTGTACAAAAAATGAATAGTGACTTATAACTTTCCCATGAAAATGAATAATTGGAACTTGAACTAGAAATGGCCTACAACTTAAACATAATTGGACTTAGAATAAATGTATGAATTAAACTTAAATTAGACGTGGAACTACCTAAGAAATTGACTAAAAATTTGCTTAGAAAAATAAACTTATAATTGTCTAGTAGGACCAAAATAAACTTGTAATTGTCTAGGTCAAAATTCAACTTTTGAAATAAATTCATAATTATCTATTGTTCAACTCTAAATATTCTAAAATAATGATCAGTAAGTAAATAGACATAAAATAAAGATAGATAGCCCATTAGTTAGACACTTACTGGATGCGTTGACCGGTCAACTAGGGATTAGCAACTACTAGACATTTGATGATGATTTATTGGATATTGGGAGGTCAACAGACTGATCCCTACTATCCATTGGAGATATTTGATGATGAAATATTAGATATTGGGAGGTCTACGGACTGATCCATACTATTTATTTGAGATACATGATGATAATTACTAGATATTAAGAGGTCTACAGACTGATCCTTGCTATCCACAGAGTTACTTGCTATTGATTATTAATATATTAGGTGGTCTATGAATTGATCCTTGCTATCTCCTATCTAGTATTAGGAGGTTCATGTGAACTGATTTCTACTATCATACTAGGCCAGTGTAGTGGTTGAGGTACAGAATGTGGGCCACTGCATAATTTTTAGTTCTCTATTGTTCTACTGTTTTAAAGTGTAGTCTTTCTAAATGAGTTTACTAAATTAAATTAAACTAAATTAAAATACATAAAAAATTTGATGTCAAATCATAAGATAAATAAATTAAATGAAAATACCAGAGTGGTATAACTATAATTAATTAAGCTGGGAGATTGTGCACTGGAATTAATGTCATTTACAAGAATTGATTGCCATGTATTGCATTTATACATTTCTAACCTATTGCTACATTAAAGTGCCTGCATGTGACTTGTTTTTAATATATTAAATTCACCACTGAGTTTTATACTCAACGTACTAGTGTTTTGGTGCACAGGTTATAAAAGTTAGTAGTCCAACCTCGAGGATCGTGTAGTGTAGCAATAGAGGCATTAAAGGTTATATAGTTGTGTGTGTTGTTAGTGAGTTAGTAAGCACTCATATAAATACTATAGGTTATGGGTTCAACAAGCTTAGAAACTACTAGTGTTTGAATATATAAGTGAATGTGTGATGTATATAAATATGCTGCTTATCTGAATGTTTACTTTTTGTCTGATTCTAATGCTTTTAAGCCTGAGGTCCTATGCGGAATTTTAATGGTATGTTAATAATGGGGTGATGTGACTGTGTTAACCAGAAGGGTCCAAAAGGAGATAAAGTGATAATAATGATATTAAAAGTGTTCTTACAAGTGGAAAAATTTTTGGCATGTCACTCGAGTAGCCGTTGTGCTGTCCATATTTCTATAAAACATATATTTGGCTAGAAGATGGATTTTTAGGTTAAATAGTCCTTAAATTGTAATATCTATGTGATAGATAGGAATCTAAGCAACATATTCCTAGATAATAAAAAAATTCTATAAGTGTTAAGAAGTGTGAGTCTATACCAATTTTAGGATGGATGACATAGTGAGAAGTGTATCACCTACTGGGTTTGTTTAAAATCTAGTAAGGGGTGTCATAGTAATAAGCAGCTTAATAACTTGTTTTACATGCCAAAAAGGCTTACCTTAAATCAAATGGTTTTCTACATAATTAATTGGTGTTTTCTTAATAAAATGGTGTTAAGTTTTCTTTAATAAAAGTCACATAAAAATGTTTTTTAACAAAGGCAAATCTCCAAGAGATGGGAGTTAAGCAATTACTCTCAATTCCTATTGAATTATAGATAGTTGTAAGGTTAAACAATCACTAATAAATTATCCAATTTTTGGATGTCAATACATACTCATGCTTTTTGTATATCTTAGTATTGCAATTTACTCTCTTTAAATGAAAAAGGTGACATTAATGCTTTTAATTGTAATGTATGCTTGCTTAATATAGGATTGATAAATGTTAGAATATAAAGGAAGGTATATTATTAGGGCATTAATAAGATCTAATTTCAAACCCTTTCTTGGCAAAAGATTAGTGGTCCTGGTGTAGTGCCAGGTGGGGATTCCTAACACTAATTGCTCTTATCCCCGATAAAATACAATAAATCTATAGTAAATAAATAAGTTTTCTTCCTTAGAAGATTCAGTTGCTTTTAAATTTCTAAGTATATAGATATGTGGTGATGCAATAGCCAGTTGGGTACTCATGTACAAGTTTATTACAATGTAAGAAATAGATAATGTACAATAGTTATTTAGCTTGTATATGTCTTAAATGAGATATATGTAGCATGAACATACTAAATGGTAAAATATGAACTGGTGAAGTGATGTTGGCTATTTACTAGGAATGTATGTTAATAATGTGATGGAAATGAAATGTTAATAGGTAATGGTTTTTATGTGTCTACGAAGGATCAAAAGGATTTAGAGGCATATGTTGAATGTGAAATGATTATAAAAGTGCTTTTATGTAGGCTTTAAAATTTTGGTTTTTACTCTCGACTGCCGTTAGGCTATTTGATTTTTGTTAAAACATGACCCTTAGCAAATTTAGTGATTAGAACTTATATGCATGGTATAAGTGTAACTTACATTGTTATAAAAAAAAGGGTTTTAATACAGTTAAATATTGCAAGTGTAATGTCTTTTATTCAGCTTTGGTAGTGGATTGGGTAAGGGACATCATAATGATATCACTTATTTAAATGTTAGAATAAGTTAGGTAAAGGGTGTCACACATCCATTTTTATAGCTTCACATAGTTTGTAAAACCCCTTCTAAAAGTCTAGCTGGAATCTAAGAAATAGAGAGAAAGAGAGAGTCACTAATTACTATAACTAAGTCTTAATTGCTTAATTTTATGAAGAAAATGGGTAAAACCTCCCTCCTATATAGGATTAAAATTCCATCACTTATAGAAAAAATATAGATAAAGGATATCCACAACCATTTAGAGGAAGTCACCTCTTAACAGGGTAATGCTTGCACCTGATAATGACTCAAAAACACAACTAAATAATCTCTCATTATAGAAGATGTTTACTAAGGCTGATCTTGTCCTATCCCTAACACCTGAGAAACCTATGGGCCTATAATGGTCTTAAACCTTTCACACCAACATATCAAAGTGTACATTTCAACACATACTATCTTATCACATAAGGGGCACTCTATGCCTTATACATATACATAGCTAGATTTTATAATGTACATCCTTTTGTTATTATCTATACATGCCATTTATACACTAGATATTGTAAAAAAAAAAGATTTTATACACAACAAAATTCTTAATGCTTGAGACCTTGATGCTTCTTCTCTATATGCCTAGTTAATATTGTACATCTACTGCATGTCTTCTAGTCTCTATAGCCTATGCAAGGAAAAACCACTGCCCTGAGCTTATTTGCTTAATGGTATTCTATTATATCCATATATCATAAGATCATGAGCAATATATACACAGGTGATTAATTTAAAACATGCTGATATAAAATGAAATGCTAAGAATGAATGACAAAAATATGTGTGAATTAACTTTACTGGCATATAGATTTTACCCTAACATAGATGTTAGCCAACTAACATTGTTTAACTTAATGTACTTTTAGTGTTCATGCAATCTGACTATAAATTTTTTGTGCTTGTTATACTTAAATCATTAAAACTATGCTTAGACTATATGTATTTCACTATGACCAATCATCTACATGTTTATGCTATACTTAAATTAGAGTTCCTTATTCTATTTTGGAGTATATATATTTAAAATTGTCTAGACCTGAAGGTAGTACATTGCCACAATAACCCTAGGAAAGGGTAGACGAGGCTGATGAAACTATAAGCTAAAAATTGGTGACAAAGATGGGCTCACCTATTGACCTACCACCACCAAAGGCTAAAAAGTATTTGTAAGTTGATAAATAACTATAAGCTGATAATTATCTATGGCCTTAGCCACTATCACTATAAATAGCTCATATGGCACTGGTGCTGAGTTGTCAACTATTACAGATCTGTATAATATCCATTTCTAGCATGCCAAAGCTACTCTAACTGGAATTCTATAAGGTTTGCCTTAGGTTTTAGGTCTAGATTTTTAATTTCCTAGAATTCAATTGTGTTGTAATTATACATTATGCCTCGATTATTACATTGCTATTAACTCATATTGAAATAACTCATGATACTTAATACATCACCATTTCTATAATTGATAACATTTAGTTGCTCTGAGTCCAAATTATTTTCTTAGAATAATCTTATTTATGCACATAAGCTGTATTCATTCTACTTTTCCTTTTCACTTAATAACAATATTTATGCTTTTCTATGTTTGTTTCTTAACATTAAACCTGTTAAAGCAATTGAAGGAAATCCTAGTATTTATAAAACTAGCATAGCTAAAAAATTTTGTCTATTATAAGTAATCATGCGAATACATGATAATCATTATTACCATTATTAAGCTATTTAATCCACTAATTTAACATAACATCCTTCTCACATTTAGTAGCTCTAAATAAAACAAAACATAATTTATAAAATTTAATGCAGACAAATTATTTACTTATGAATATTCAAAATTGTATGCATGGTAAATATCACATCATATATATTTATAGGTTATCAAGCCATTCTAGTTCACTAAAAAGATGAAGAATAGATAGCTTAGTAGTTAAATTTTTACTAGTGAGATTAGGATATAGGGGAGTACATACTCAAGATTCTTCTGGTTCATGCCCACTTCAGTTCACACTTTTCCTTTTCCTTTGTCTGCACTCGGTCTTGCTTTAACTTCACTTCCCATTCCTATAATAAAAGATTCTTCCTTAGATTTTATTCCTATATAATTAATATCAATTTGAAAATAAGTTGCAAAAATTGTTTCTATTTACTTCTAATCTCCTTTCTCTTTTAGACAACTTCTTCCCATTCCTCTCCCTACAATCTTTTCCTTATCACTCATTGCAAATGGTAAAACTATCTACTACTAGAATTATTCATCGAGACTTCAATTGTAGCAGCTTTCATCGCTACTACTATCACTATAAATTGGTAAATATTTTGATCTATGGTAGCTTATTAAGTCTCCTCCCTTGTTGTTCATTAGCCACCCCTCTGTATTGTTATTGTGTATCATCACTAGAATCACCTTTGCCATCTCTTCTTTAATATAAGATTGTAATTGAAATAAGCTAGCTACTATAATAACTATTATAGCACTTGCTATCTATAGTTAGTGGTCGTAGCTACTATGCTTCAATGCAGTAGCAGTAATACTACCATGCCTCGACAGCAGGACTATATTAATATAGCAACCAATAGTTGTATGTAAAAGATAGATACCTTAATCAGTCCTTAACTCCCTTATTTCACCATAGCATCTACTTTAAAGAACTTCAATATCCCTTAACAGCCTACTGTCTACATGTAGCAGTGGCAGCAACAACACTAATATGCACTAACAGTAGCATTGCAGTGTGCAGTAGCAAAAATTGTATGACATCCCCCTTCCATGTTGTAAATTTCCTTAACCATTGACTCCTTTCAAAGATGTCCTCCAATTCCCCTCTCCCTCTTGATTATTTATTTACTAAATTCAAAATAGAAATAGAGGAGAATAGATATTTCTTACATGTTCACTCCATTGGCAGTAGTAGCTACTCAATATATCTTGCAAATTCCAACAGCGTACTGCTCGTCATCACAAACCTGTGTCTCTCAACTAGTAGAAACCAGTTGTACTTATAATGACTGCCTCTGAGATCCTTCTTTCTTCTTTATTCCTACTATAGCTCCCATTCTTGATTCTCGTTGCTCCATAATTTCTTCCCTATCTCCCAAAATTTCTATGTTGGGTTCCCAATTTCTAACATTTTGCCACTTAATATGTATATTATGTTTTTGTTTTTGTCTTTAACTTGTATTATTGCCTTTTTTTTTTCCAACCACAACCTTAGCCTCCTTTTTCATTTAATTTCCTTTCTTTCTACTAGTGGAACTTTCCAGTAATTCAACAAACTTGGTAGGTTGGTAATTCCCCTTTTCCAATATTGTTTTTATTCTATTATTATTATTATTATTATTATTATTATTATTATTATTATTATTTGTAATTGCATAATTTACTTCTTTTATGTCCATGCAGTCACCAATTTCTAATTAAATTAAACATTCCCTATATTTTATTAATCCCACATGGCTCGACCTTATGCGACCATGATTACCTAAGCATAAATATGATAAATACATGGATGTTACAAAGTCCTTACTTACAAGTAACCAAAATCTTCTGTTGCATAACTATAATACTAGAACCTACGAATCACAAACCAATAAAGATGTGCTAAGAAGTATTATTTTGGGGTACATCTAAGTTTAATAAGCCATTCACACATATATACATTAGACAAAAAATATATGCTTAGTTATTAAACATAGTTTAGAAATATAAGGATCTAGGAAAAATAAATCATATCATAACAAAACATAAGACTCATCATACTCATATTTCAAATATACAATATTCAAACTCTTTATGGTGTAAGGCATAAATATAATTATGTCAATACACATTAATCATGGATCTCATGCCATATGCCATTTAGTCTACTCATGTATAATTAAAGTAGGCACATACTCTTATTTACATATAACAAGCATATTGCAATATAGTAAGACATTGTATGAATTATGTCCATAATTTTTATACCACAAGCTAATAAAAGTAATTTTAAGTCCATTTATAACATTAAAACTTCTAGATAGTCACTATACATTCAAATTTCACTTTTCTAAGAATTACATGGCTAACTGAATTGTCATATAATGAGTTCTCCAATTTATGACTTAACTCACTTCACTAATAAAAGATAAAGCAACAATTTTCTCACTAGGTTTTAATACATCCTACAACATTTGTCCTTATGAATTTAATATGATTTAACCTTAGGTAGATGTTTACTTTCATTTGGTTACTCAAATTATGCTAAGTATTAAATCATAAATAAACATACATTCACATTTAATAGCTATTCTATAACTCAT
>CANXYI012096779.1:0-12156 GCA_948208565.1 Hura crepitans
TTATGAACAATATGCCAGTCATCGGACTCGAAATAATGACCCGCACCACGGGGAACATCAATCGGGTTCCGAATGCACTGTTTATAAGACGTCGACCGACGGTCGTTACAGGTTTAATCTACAATTTGGCTAAGATGGCATCCTTTTCTATATACTTCAGTCTAACATTCATCATTCTCATAGTAGCCATAAATTTTTTGCTCAAAACATCTATAACTACATTTACTTTTCTTAGATGATAGTCTATAAGGCAATTATAATCTTTTATCAATTCTAGCCAACACTATTGCCTCAAGTTTAGTTCCTTCTATATGAGGAGGTATTTCAAACTTTTATAGTTTGTGTAAATGTAACACCTTTCACCATATAAGTAATGCCTCCATATTTTCAATGCGAAAATAATGGCAACCAACTCCAAGTCATGAGTAGGATAATTCTTCCATATGTTTTCAATTGTCTAGAAGTATAAGCTACCACTTTACCTTCATACATCAATACACATCCAAGTCAATTATGTGAAGCATCACTATAGATAACAAAATTCTTACCCTATTTCGGTTGAGTAAGGATAGGGGCTTCAGTCAACATTGCCTTTAACTTGTTAAAGCTTTCCTAACATTTATCATCCTATTCAAACCTCACATCCTTTCATAACAATCGGGTCAATGGAGCTACAATCATTGAGAAACCTTTTACAAATCTTTTATAATATCTAGCCAATCCTAGGAAGCTTCGAATCTCAATCACATTTCTTGGAGGTTTCCATTCTAATAGAACTTTGACCTTGCTTGGATTGATGTTAATGCCTTTTGCTGTAGCAATATGGCCTAGAAAGGCAACTTTATTCAGCCAAAACCCATACTTACTCAACTTAGCATACAACTCAAAGTTCATAAAACCATTCTAAGATGCTGCTCATATTCCTATCAACTCTTAGAATATACCAGAATGTCATCAATAAACACCACAACAAACTGGTCTGAGTAGGGTTTAAAGATTCTATTAATTAAATCCATAAAGGCTATTAGGGCATTAGTGAGCCCAAATGGCATCACTAGGAACTCATAATTAGTTCTAAAGGCAGTTTTAGGAATGTATAATTCCTTGATTTGCAATTGATGAAACCTTGATCTCAAGTCTATCTTGGAGAAGACACTAGGACCTCTAAGTTGATAAAAAGGTTATCAATTATAGGCAATGGGTATTTATTTTTAATCGTCACCTTATTCAATTGCCAGTAGTCAATACACAGCCAAAGTGACTTATCATTCTCCTTTACAAAAAGCATGGGTTCTCCCCAAGGTGAAGTACTTGCCTTGATAAAGCCTCTCTCTAATAATTCTTGCAACTGTACCTTTAATTCCTTCAACTCTATAGGTGCCATCCGATAGAGAGCAATAGACACACGGGTTGTACTAGGTATACTTCAATCTTAAAGTTAAGGTCTGACTATGGTGGCAACCTTGGTAACTTCTCTAGGAACACATCTAGAAATTCTGATACTATAGGTATCTGGTCAATAATAAGTGAGGTATTACTAGTATCAACCACATGAGCTAAATAGACTTCACATCCCTTTCGAATAAGTTGTCATGCTATAACAACTGAGATGATATTAGACAAGGAGTTTCTCTTACCCAAAACTATCACCTCACATCCCTCAGTTGTCTTGAGGGTAAGCCTTTTCTGTTCGCACTCAACAGCTGCATGATATTCTGATAGCTAATCCATACCTAAAATGACATCAAACTCATGAAAAAGGGATTTTAATTAGATCTGTAGGGAATGCTTAGTCTTAGGTCACCAAATGACAGTGTTTATATATTCATCTCACTATCACACTCTGTTCAATTAAGTTACTAACCTAAATGTCTATATCTATAGGTTTAGGTTCTAGCCTTCTATCTTGTGCTTGTGTGGTGGAAATGTAGAAATAAGTGGATCTTGGATCTATCAATGCCAACATAGGTATATCAAGTAAGGAAAAAGTACCAGCAATCACATTAGGAGCCTCTGCCTTCACATAGGCTCAAATGGCATACTGGTAGGCTAGTGCTCTCACCTTTGATCTGGTCCTCTAGCTGCTACTCAACTGATCATTTTTGCTCTATCTCCATCCTCTATTAGGTACTACTATAGAAGCCTATGTCTAATAGCCTCAACTTGCCTTTGTGGACACTCCTTCTAAAAATGGTCTCTAGCTCTACAAGTAAAACATTCTCTTCTCCTAGACTGCTAACATTGCCCCCAATGTCTTCTATTGTAAGTAGCACATGTCAATAAAGAGGCTTACTATAGAGGCCAAGGCCTAAATGAGGGAGCCTTACCTAACCTTTATGTCTGGCCCTGCCTCTAAGATTGTTGTGCCGACTAAGATTTTCTCTACCACATGTTGGCCCTAAGGGTTAAACTAGTCTGACCCATTGTGAATGGCCACTTTTTTTGAAAAAAAACTCTCTCTTTTCTCACACTATCTCCTTCATAGAATAAGCTACTGACACTAAGACAAAGAACTCTATAATCTGTATAGTGGTAATTTGCATCCGTAACTCCCCATTGAGGCTCTTCTTGAACCTCGTACATCTCTCCTCCTCTATAGGTATGAACTCTTCTATATACCCGCTCAACCAAGCAAAATCTTTCTCATACTCTAATACTGATCTCTTTCCCTACTTCAGATCTAAAAATTCTTGCCTTTTCTTATCCTTGTAGGATTCAGGTATATACCACTTTCAAAACTCTTTGAGAAAATATTCCTATGTCGCATTAGCTATAGCTTTTCTTCTTTTTATAGTATCCTAACAATGAAATGCTTCCTCTTAGAGAAGGGAGGTGGCATATTTTAGACTCTCCTAATTTGTACACTTAAGCTACTCTAATATTCTGAGAGTCCATTCTAACAAGTACTCAGCCCTCACAACATTATCCTCTCTTATGCCTAAGAAATCTAAGGCTCCCATTTTCTTGACTCTTTCCAGATAGGTCTTCTACAAAGGCAGCTGGAGATAGTGGAGTTAGTGTTGGGGCTAGTAGAGGTGGTGGAGCAATGGCAACCGATGTGTGCCTTAACAAATCTACTATCTATTGTAGAAGTACTGGGGAAACTTAGGTCTGTGGTGGTGCTTATAACTATGGCTGATGTGCAGCATCACTAGGCTCAGGTGTAGTTGTACTTACTTCTAGTCCTTGAATAGTGGTGGAAGTAAGACTGGCCACCTCTTTTCTTCGTTCTAGTAAGGTCCGCTCACTTATCTTGTATCACTATAAAAGAACAACCTATCAGTCTCATACAGTGTAACTTTATGGGAAACACAGAATCCTAGACCTTGGCAGTCATGTATAATACACCTAGGAATGCCTAAACACATTCAAATACTGCCAACTATAACAACCCTACCTAATTCCTGAAGGAACCTAATACCAAATGCTATTTTCCATAGGTCACCCATCCTGATTCTACGCTAACCCCTATTCATTTAACACTTGTAGCCATATTCTTTTAATTACCATATTTCAATTATTTACTTATTTAGACCCTTTCTACTCTTATACTGGCTATAATTAATCATAAAAACTACTGAATAGGACAAAAATTAGATTTACATATATTAGGACAGCATAACAGGTACCCGGGTGAAAAATCCAAGTTTTAAACCTATTAAAAACACTTATAATATTATCATCATTTCATCCTCTACCACTTAGACCCTTCTAGTCCTCCAATCAATATATCAGCATAACACAAAGTCACAAGTACACAGGTTCTCAAACCCATAACCATCAGAAGCATACGATGAAACATATACATACCCATACATTGTCACATACATTATTGTGCATAGATCATCAGTTCTCACATAACCAAGATACATATTTACATCATCAAGCCCAACACTATTATACATGAGTGTCAACTCTATAAATAAGCAAGAGTGCCTAAAAATATACCCTAAAAGGTTATACTACTATACTGCACTATTGAGGTAGAACTGATATCACTATTTACAACCTGCGCATCAAAATACCAATACACTGAGTACAAACTCAGTGGTGGACTTAATGTAATAAGTGCATGTCACACATAACATGTAATGAGTATATCATAAGGAAGTAGTATGAGTATGTAAAATCACTTACATATAATACTCAATTATTCCTCAGATTTATTATTTGTTCATCTGTGTACCTTTTTGTCTAATTAGGTTCCTTAATCATGACAAAATATCTCTTTCATTCATATTGAGTATTTTAAGTTTATTTCAATCATTATAACTCACTTATTTTTGTCATTTCACTTTAGGCCCATCCCAGAGAGTTTACACTTAAAGACACTAGATAGCATGATCCAAACCGTGCAATGGCCCATATTTTAGACCTCAGTAGCTGCACCTACCCTATCCAATAGCTGGGATAAGTTCATGTGAACCTCCCAATACAGGAGTGGCAAATGGCAGGGATCAATCTCATAGACCTCCTAACATATGTAGGGGATTATAGGATCAAGCCTAAGGGACCTCTAATATCCTAATCAGCATATCATTCTTATTTCTGATGGATAGCAGGGATTAACCCCATAGGACCTCCTAATATCCACAAATACGTCAAATGGGTAGTAGGGGTTAGCCCATATGGATCTCTCAATGCCCGAATGTGGAAGGCTCAATATTAGAACCTCGACAGCTGCACTTGCCATTTCAATCATACAAGTATTGGCACTAAAAGGACCAAAACCCCTAGCAGCTGCTAATTCCCTAGTTAATTAGTCAACCTATCCAGTGGGTGTCTAACTGATGTGCCAAATCATATTTATTGATTATGTCACATAGTTATAGGACTTTTCCCATCATTACATCAATATTTATGTACCCCATTTATAGGCATTTGTGCATTTACATAGCTTTCTTAGTTACGGGTCATTTTACGAACTGAACACTATTCATTTGGTCATTTTATTTCACCCCTATTCTCATGACAACATCATGAAGCCAACTCATTCAATATCCACATGACTTATACAATTAACATGTCCGTCTCTATTTTGTGTCATTAGTTCATGTCAAGATATCACTTTTACCCACACATAATACACTTAACACTTATCACCTCATTTCCACTCATACAAGTCATATTCATTATTTCTTATTTCCCTTCATCTATTCACTCCATTACAAACCTATCTTATTTTCATCTTTATATTTAATAGCCATGTTTTGGTCTCATACACACATAAACACATTTCTATTAAGTCACACCTACCATTCAGCCAAATCAAGTGCACACACATACACAAGCATTCCTCCCACATACATTACACCAATAATATTTATTTAGTGACATTAACATAATGACATATTTATCTTATAAAAATACGCACACACCTACACTTCTGTCCACATTCGCACATGCACTACCATGCATACACCACATGACATGCATGAATTACATTAAAGCCACATAACTAGGGTGCAAAAACACCTTTTTCCACCACTCTATAGCCTTAAATGCCTTTTTTCCTCACTTGTTCTTCCTTGCCCTAAAACATACACATTTGAACCTTAGAAAAATTCTTAAAAATCCTAAATATCTCCAAATGAAAATCTAAGCACATGGTTTTTCTTTGAATCACTAAGGCTACTCAAAAAAAATAAAAATTGAGAAAAGCTCACTTATACTAAGTTTTGTTAGTATTCACTCCATCCTCAAATCTCACTTTCCAAGCAATATTTAATATTTCTACCACTTGAAATAGTTTCTAAGGATCATAAAGGTTAAGAACTATATAAATTTTATGGGCTCTTATGATGGGAAGATAGAGAAAACTGGAAGAAAATGGTAGAAGGGAAGCTCAAAGATGGCATTAGCTTTTTAGTGGAGAGGTGGGGGGAGATAACTTTTATGCATATGTGACACTCTCATATATGTAGAGGCTTTTATATTGAGAGGGTGGATGGCCTAGATTGTGACATGTGGTGATCAAACGGCTCAAATTAATTTAATTTCTTTTTAAACTTTGAAATTTTAAAATAATTTTTCTAAACCTCCAAAAATAATTATTTGATTGCCAAAAATCCTTGATATTACCCATTACAGGCCTCGTAAAAACTAAAGTCAAAACTCTAACGACAACTATTCACTCATAAAAATAAGAAATTTTGAATAATTATCAAACGACCTTAGAAAATTAAAATTCCTTCACCAATGAACTTATTGGAATTTTTGAGCTTCAAGATATGATATTTTCAGGTCCTGTTCTAGCACAAACACATTTAAGGTCACTATTCACTAGTTTATAGCCTAAAATCATTTATCGATTCTGCTAAAATTTTTATTTATTTCATTTTCTTCATTTTTTGGCCTGTTAAAGTTTTACGACTAGCAAACACCTTTTTTAGCCTTATAAAGGTGCTCTGGCTTCTCTAGAGCACTATTCATGCCTCGAAGGTACTATTCATGAGACTTTGAATTATGGCCATTACAATCACACTAGCTTTTGGTCATCGATAACCTAACTAGATATCCACAATAATCTAGATGGAACTTGATGTTCTGCCTTCACTTGCTAACAAGTAAGGCATCTGGTCATAGATTTAGCTACATCTTTCTTTATGCTTCACCACCAAAAACTATCTTCAAATCCTAATACATCTTAGTGCTACCAAGATGCATAGCATATGGTGTATTATGGGCTTTTTGCAAAGTTTATTTCCTTAATTCCTTCATACCATGTACACATAGATGGTTATGATAATACAAACAACCATCTTCCTTTATCTCATACTCAGTAGACTTCTCCTCTTAAATTATGCTAATGACATTCATAAGCATATAATCATCCTTCTAAGCTTCTTTCACTTATTGTAACAAACTTGGCTTAATCTGAAGCTCAGTTATCATCCCACCATCATCAAGCAACTTCAAACTAATATTCATGGCTTTCAAAGCTTATATGAACTTTTTGCTAAGGGCATCTACCACCATATTGGCTTTCCCTAAATGATAGTTAATAGGGTAATCATAATCCTTTATTAACTCCATCCATCTCCTTTGCCTCAAATTTAGTTCCTTCTAAGTGGGAAGACATTTTAGACTTTATGATCTTTATATACATAACATTTCTCTCTTTATAGATAATGCCTCTATATCTTTAAAGCAAACACTATGGTTGTAAGTTGTAAATCATGGGTCAGATAGTTCTTCTCATATGGTTTTAACTATCTCAAAGCATAGGCAACCACTTTTACCTTCTTGCATATGCACACATCTTAACCCATTCACTAAAGCATCACTATAGATCATGAACTCTTTCCTTGATACTAGCTAAACTAAGATTAGAGCCTCAGTCAACATACTCTTTAGCTTATCAAAGCTCCCTTGACACTTGTCATCCCAAATGAACTTGGCATTGTTCTTCAAAAGATGCGCCATAAGGGCAACAATAAGAGAAAACCCTTTAAAAAACCTCTTATTATAGCCAACTAAACCCAAGAAACTTTTGATCTCTATAGTATTCCTAGGTGGCTTCTATTCCATAATGGCCTCAATCTTTTTAGGATCCACTCTAATATATTTGCAGATGCTATATGACCCAGAAAAGATACTTCTTTGGCTAAAACTCACACTTGTTAAGTTTGGCATAGAGTTTCTTTTCTTTCAACTTTTACAGAATAATTCTCAAATGTTTCTCATGATTATCCTAGTTCTTTGAAGACACAAGAATATCATCGATGAAAACCACTGCAAACTAATCTAAAAATAGTCAGAATATACAGTTCATGAGATCCATGAATGCTACTAGAGCATTGGTAAGCATAAATGGCATTACCAAAAAGTCATAGTGGCCATATCTTATTCTAAAAGTTTTCTTATGCACATCAACTTCCTTCACTCTCAGCTGATAATACCCCAATCTCAAATCTATCTTGGAAATGACACTTGCCCCTCTAAGCTAATAAAAAAGGTCATCAATCTAAGGTAACAAATACTTGTTATTGACAGTAATGTTATTCAGTTGTCTATAATCCACACTTAACCTTAAGGAACCATCTTTCTTCTTGACAAAAAGAACTATTACTCCCCAAGGTGACACACTACATCCCTTTATCCAATAGCTCTTACAATTGTAGTCTTAGTGCTTTAATTCTATAGGATTCATTTTATATAGAGCTATAGAAAATTGGCATTATGCCTAGCACCACATCAATCCCATACTCAAGTTCCCATTTTTGGTGCCAAATTGGGCAACTCATCTGGGAAAACATCCATAAACTCTACTACAATAGGTATCTTACCTGCATCTAGTTCTTCTTTACTTATATCAATCACATGAGCCAAAAATACTTGACAACCCTTTTTTATCATTCTTCTTGCCATAACTATAGAAACCATATTGGATATATAGTTTGATCTCTCTCCCACTAATATCACATACATCCCACCAATAGCTTTAAGTGTGATCTGATTCATTTTTATAATCCATAATTGCATGATACTTGGATAACCAATCTATGCCTAAGATTAAATTAAACTCATTAAAGAGTAATTCAATGAGATTGGCTAAGAAAATGTATCTTTGTATTGACAAAGGACAATCTCTATATACTTTGTTCACAACTAAATGTTGTCCTATCGATCTAAGGCATGTGTAGTGTAAATATAAGAATGTGTAGACCCTAAATCTATTAGTGCTAAAGTAGGTAAATCAAAGAGTTTAAAAGTACCTACTATGACATCCGATGAATCTACATCCTTTCTAGCTCAAATGGCATACTATCTGGCAAGAGCTCTACTCTCTGACTTGCCCCACTAACTAGTCTTAACTCAATCTCCTATATCTTTTTTATCCCTTCTTTAAACTAACTCTGCAAGTCTAGTTAGACAATCTCTCCTCAAATTGTCTTTAGAGTTACATCCCTAATAAACTCCATACATAGTTTTCCAACAAGCACCTTTCCTCTCTTGTGACAATGTAAAAACTAAGGTATTTATGAACTCCTAGCTATAAAGGCCAGTGCACTACCAACGAATGTCTGCTATCTAGCTTTGGACTAAAAACCCTACACTGATCTCTGAGACTAATCTTTTCTCTACCCATACTACGGTCTAAAATGCTCACCCTTTGACGTTTTTTCAAATGTAGGAGCTGAACTAGCTTGTCTTTAAACTAAAGCCCTTTTTTTTTAGAAATATCCTTCTTTTCATTCATCTTTTGAATCTCTTCTACTGTGTGACAGGCTACAACTAAGGCAGTAAAGTCCCTAATCTTTATAAGAGCTACCTAAATCATGACCTTTACGTTCAGTCCCTTCTCAAATCACTTACACTAGTCCTCTTTAGTAGCCACTACTTCCTTGCCATATCTACTTAACCTTGTAAATTCCTTCTCATATTTAGGTATTGTCTTCTACCTCTATAACAGATCCATGAACTCTTGCCTTTTTTGATCCAAATAGTGCTTAGTGATATACTTTTTTTTAAACTCTCTCAAGAAAAACTCCTAAGTTAGGTATTCCTCTGCCTTGTACTTAGTAATTATAACACCCAAAAAATCCTGATGTTATGAATAGTACTTTTTAAATGTGAATAGTGTTTCCCAAGATCAAGTCACACTACTCTTACTAAGTGGAAGTGTGACACCTACTACCAAATTTTGAAGAAACCTGATAGACGATACACTTCCCACCAAGTCACCCATCCTAAAATTGCTCTAGGTTTGTACTCCTGAACACTTATAGATTATTTATTATTTGATATGATGTTGCTAAACTTCAAAGTCTAACCCTTAACTATTCTTACGTATGGTATAACAGACTCAATGACCCATTTAATAAACCCTTAATATGCTTACAAAAAGTTAAGAGGCACAACGGCATCCTGAGTGACATTTTGAAATATTTTTCCACCTATAAAAACACTTTTAATATCATTATTATCAATCTATCTCCTTTTAGACCCTTCTGGTCCACTTAGTAACATCATCACAAATCAACATCCACTCATATATCATATAGGGCCTTAGGCCCGAAGTTATTAAAACAACAAAAATAAAACATTTAAATAAACAGTTTATTTATAATACATCACACATACACATATATATATATATATATATATACAGACACTAGTAGCTTCTAAGCATGTTTAACCCATAACCTACAATATTTACATAAGTGCCTACTAAACATAAAAAAAAAAAAACACATCTATATACCCTTTACTGTCTATATTAATATGCTACATGATCTTCGAGGCTAGACTGCTTACCTCTATAACTTGCGCACCAAAACACTAGTTTGCTAAGTATAAAACACAATGGTGAATTTAAGGTATTAAAAACATGTCATCTGTAAGCACTCATATATAGCAACAGGCTATAAGTGTATAAATGCAATATAGGCAATCAATTTATGCAAATGACATTAATCCCAATACCCAGTCTCCTAGCTCAATTAATTATAGTTTTAGCACTATAGTACTTTTATTTAATTTATTCATTCTATGATTAAAATCAAATTTATTATGTATTATATTTTAGTTTAATTCAATTCAATAGGCTCAAGTAGATAGACTACACTAAAAGACATTGGACTAAGAGGGAATTGAAAGTTGTGCAGTGGCCCACATTTTATACCCGATTGCTGCGCTGGCCCAGTATGATAGTAGGGATCAATTCACTTGAACATCCTAATAACAAATATGGTAAAGTAGGGATCAATCTGTAGACCTCCCAATATCCCATAAATCATAGTGAGTCACTTTATAGATAGCAAGGATCAGTCTATAGACCTCCCAATATCTAAATAATCAATAACAGGTAACTCCAGTGGATATCAAAGATTAGTCTGTAGACCTCTCAATATCTAACAGATAATCATCAAACATCTTCAGTGGATAGTAGGGATCAATCCGCAGACCTCCCAGTATCCAGTAAATCATCATCAAATATCTAACAGCTGCTAATCCCTAGTTGATTGGTTAACCCATCTAGTAGGTGTCTAACTAATAGGCTATCTATCTTTATCTTATGTCCATTTATTTACCAATCATACTTTATAATATTTATTATTGAATAACAAAAGTTATGAATTTATTTCAATAGCTAAATTTTGACCCAAATAGTTACATGCCTATTTTGGTCCTACCGGATAGTTATAGGTCTATTTTCTAAGCAATTTTTAGACAATTTCAATTCCAATCTAAGTTCATTTTATACCATTATTCTAAGTCCAATTATGTTAAGTTATAGGCCATTTCCAATTCAAGTTCCAATTAACCATTTTCTTAAGACAGTTATAGGACACTTTTAATTTTTCATACATTGTTATGGGTCCATGGTCACCATTTTCTAGGCATTCTTTCATACCACTGTAGTCCATTACCACATGCTATTGTGGCCCCTAAAATCATGTCATTCCATACATTCCAAATGGCCTCAAAAATAGCCCCAAAATCATTTTAAACCAAGTATACAAAGTGTCCCCAACTTATGTCTAAAATCATGCCATTATAAAATCCATTATAGGTCATTTTTACCATCCCTATTTTAAGCCTTTTTCAAACCATTTCTTAGCTCAATTGTGAACACCATTTCTTTACCTATATTAACAAATTATTTATCATGCTTATTCACATATTTATGCTCATTTCATGCCATCCTAATGTCACACACTATATGTTCATCATGTCCTACAAATTTTACATGTCATACATTGTGTCACACACACTCACATGCATGCTAACCATAACATACCTTTTGGCCACCACTAAATCAAGGTCAGATACATGTACATTCCCATAATTCAACACACACATGTTTTATATATCAAATTCCTAATATATACATGCCTATACACATGACATACCATGCACACCATGCCATAACATACACCATACATGCCTCGACCATGCTATGATTCCACACAAACATGCACTTGTCTATCAAATTCACCACATATCCATCTAATCCCATGCCTAACATACATTTTCCTACCACATACACCATGCCACCATGCCTTACACATAACTTGCAATCCAAGGGACCCTAACATACTTCTTGGCTATTCATGGCACCACCCATAACCATGCCTTTTTTGACCATACACACACACAAACCATTAAATCCCATAACATACACATCATTTCTCATGATAAACCTTATGT